>JASDQU010029029.1:0-27116 GCA_032191745.1 Picea mariana | reverse complement strand
AAAGCAAAGGAAGTTGGTGCTTCCAATGAATGTAATTCTTCAAGACATATAAGAAAAAAAATTTCGTGGTTTTCTCCCGATTTGGGTTTCCACGTAAAACACTGGTGTACTGTATATGTGTTTGATTGTTTATTTCTTACTGCTCATTATTGGATAATAATTCTACATCGATATAAAATTTGAAGAAAAAGAATTATAATTACTCTATTACTGGTTCACCCCCCCTCTCAGTAATCCAACATATACCTCAAGGGAAACTCAATGTCACCTATGCTCTCAACATCGTAGTTACATGACCCTCAGTTGGCAATAAAAAATTGCATGCGTATACGAAATCGTTTTCTTACCTTTTCCAACCTAGTTGATCTAGAACCGGTAGATCTAGTACAACACTTCTCACTTTCAACCTCTCTTAGTATATCTTGATCATCACTCAAGGAAGATAGATCCGACAGATACCTATTTGGTGGTACCTACACTCGTTAAAACAAGAAGATAATTTATCGTTCCAATATACGTTTTTGGTACCAACACAGTTGCATATAGTTGTATTTAGTTTCATAAGTTGCATAAAGTTGAAATTGCCACACTTATCCTTCACAACTATAAGTTGCATTGTTTCATAAAGTTGCATATAAATTGCATATATTTGCATATCCACCGATGCTCAATGGAGAACTGGATTTGAGACCCATCAAAGAGTTTGAGTGGGGGTCGATAGTTTGGAAATTCATGATCTTGGAATTTCACATATTTGGAAAGCGCCTTTAGTGGTTGGTGGGGAATGGAGGAAAGGTTCGAGTTGGAAATAATGTTGGGGTTGGTTGTGACAAATATTACAAGATGATTGAGTTTTTGTTTAATCCATTGTATGCATAGGGTGTAATGGTTTTGATGGAGTTGTACAAACTATAAAGGAAAGGGTTGTGGTCTTCTATATAGAAGACTGTGAAGGCATTGAACCTGAGAGGAGACAATGGCATGGAAGGAGGGGGTTTCCTCTCTCGATCTTGTCCAAAGACCCAAGACCGATACCCAACGCTCAAAATATCCTATTGAGGCCAAGGATACCCCTCTGGAGTTTATGTGTGGTACTTTGAGGCATTTTTCATGGCTCTAGTTGCATATAGTTGCATAAGTTGCATTGTTGCATAAAGTTGCATAAAGTTGGATAAGTTGCATATAGTTGCATATAGTTGCAATATAGTTGCATAAAGTTGCCTATAGTTGCATAAGTTGCATTTTTGTATAAAGTTGCTTATAGTTCCATATAGTTGCATAGTTGCATATAGTTCCATATTTGCATATAGTTGCATATGAAATTGTCATATAGTTGCATAAGTCACATATAGTTGCATAGTTGCATATAGTTGCATAAGTTGCATAAGTTGCATTTTTTCATAAAGTTGCATGTTGCATAAAGTTGCGTAAAGTTGCATAAGTTCCATAAAGTTGCTTAAGTTGCATAAGTTGCATGTTTCATAGTTGCATATTTTCATATAGTTGCATAAGTTGCATGTTGCATAGTTGCATATTTTCATATAGTTGCATACGAAATTGTTGCAATATAGTTGCATATAGTTGCATAAGTTGCATTGTTGCATAAAGTTGCATATAAGTTTCATAAAGTTGCATAAGTTGCATATAATTGCATAAAGTTGCAATATAGTTGCATAAAGTTGCATATAGTTGCATAAGTTGCATTTTTTCATAAAGTTGCTTATAGTTCCATATAGTTGCATAGTTACATAAAGTTGCTTATAGTTCCATATAGTTGCATAGTTTCATATAGTTCCATATTTGCATATAGTTGCATACGAAATTGTCATATAGTTGCATAAGTCGCATATAGTTGCATAGTTGCATATAGTTGCATAATTGCATAAGTTGCATTGTTGCATAAAGTTGCATGTTTCATAAAGTTGCGTAAAGTTGCATAAGTTCCATAAAGTTGTTTAAGTTGCATAAGTTGCATATAGTTTCATATTTGCATATAGTTGCATATAGTTGCAATATAGTTGCATATAGTTTCATAAGTCGCATTGCTGCCTAAAGTTGCATATAGTTGCATATAAGTTGCATAAAGTTTCATATATTTGCATATAACTTGCATATATTTTCATATCCCCCGATTCTCAGTGGAGAACTGGATTTGAGACCTATCAAAGAGTTCGAGTGGGGATCGATAGTTTGGAAATCCATGATCCTGGAATTTCACATATTTGGAAAGCGCCTTCAGTGGCTGGTGGGGAATGGAGGAAAGGTTCGAGTTGGAAATAATGTTGGAGGGGAGGGATCTATGGGGGGTGTGTAAACAGATTGATCCAACACAATGTTTTAAGACGTGACAATCTGTCACAGAATGTGTGACTTTATTGGAAGTGACGTCTTTGATTGGTTTGGAGGATGAACAACTAGTGAATTTGTGAAAAGGATGTGAGGATCTAACATGATGTTTTAATATATGACAATCTGTCACATAATGTGTGACTTTATTAGAAGTTGCGTCCTTGGTTTGGTTTGTAGGATGAAAAACTAGTGAATTTACGGTTTTGAGGCCGAGTGGGAGAAGGGATTGTGAGATAAGTGGTGTGGTTTTAGCCATTGGAGGAAGAACATGTAAAGATATACATTTATGCATGTTTTAAGTTGTTGAAATGTTCTAGGGTGAGAAAGAGAAATAGTAGAAATGGTTAATTTATATTCTTTTCCATATTTGAAGAGAGTATATGTATTAATTTTATCATCATAGAGATCCCTACATCGTTGTTGGCATGGGAGACCTAGTATCAAATTAGAATAATCAAGTGGAGAAATGTATTGATCCGTTTTAGTTTTGGGTTGTTAGTATTTTCAATTGAACGCACCTTTCAATCTAGTCAAAGTTCAATTAATGTCTCTTGTTACTGTAGGGTTATAAAGCCTCATGATCCCAATGCCCATATGCCTCCAACCTTGTGATCTAATGATCGTTGGGTGACAATTGTCATGAAGGGTGACGACTAAGACTAGGGGCAACTTTCAATTCAAGGCTAGGAATGACCAGGCCCACATCAAGTGAAGGAAGAAAATTAAGAAGGTACATGTGCTGTCCCATTCCATGTCAACAACAACACATCCATTCACTGGGAACACTAAAACCCGACAAATCGATGATTCCACTAAATTAGGGTCTATGGTTTACATGATGAATTGATGATGGAAGAAAGTGGGCGTGTGAGTCAAATTTGAGTCCAGAAACCCTCCCATATCGTTAAGGAATGCGAATAGTCTATCCATGTCAAATTTCAATGCATTCATAAACAATTTGAAAAAATTTCAATGTTGGCCCCATTCACAGGTTTACATGATGAATTGATGATGGACATACCTACATCATTGGTATGATTAGGTGCAGTCGCACATAGCTCCTCTTGGTTTCGGGAATAGTCATTCTCTACTAAACATGGGAAACCATGTGAAGGTGGAAGCTCTAATTATCCCCCCCCCCCCACNCTCAATTTCCCCATATCACCTAATTTGAAATTCTAAAGAACATGTATCATATACTATATTATACAAAATAAAAACATATAAAGATCATATAAAAGATATAAACACATACCTCTTCTTTTCAACAATTAAATATCAGTCATATTCTTCTTCATCCAACTCAACATCTGTATCAGGATCTGGTTCAGAATTGATATTGGTGAAAGGCTCATTCCTATCAACATCATCATCCACATAGTTATCGATATCGTCAATGAGATCATCATCTTCTACATCTGGATGATCAACTTCTTCAACTTCTTCGTCTGACACATTGACTACATGAGCCACCTGCTCCTGATCTGCATAATATTGATTTTCTTCCTCATTATTATCTTCATCCTCAACTACATGATTATACTTTACTAGTCTTCCTCTTGGATCACATCTAACAACATATGACTAACCTTCTTTACCAGGTACCTCTGAGTAAAATACTTGCTCACATTGACTTGGAAGAACATAAGGCTCTGTACCTGGTTCAAATTCCCTTGTATTAACCATGGTAAATCCATTATCATGCTCAATAAAATTTCTTTCAAGATCACGTTCATGCATCCGTATCCTGTACCATTTAACTTCAAACAAAACAATTTTAAAGGAATTAAAATCACACTCAATTATATCCTCCAAATGGCCATAATACCTATTCTCAGTTTCTTCTGGATTTATGTCACTTCTAGAGGAAATGTTGGTGACCTTAAACACTGCAGTTATCCCACAATTTGAGGTTTTCATCTTATCATCCAACATTTTGATACGTTATTTACGACCATTACACCACATAACCTTGTGATGTTTCAACTGCAACATGGAAAACAAGTAAAAAATACATTGTCAATTAATAATCCTCATATAGGACTTACTAAATATATATTTCAAAAATTAAACAAACCAAATACATTGAAAAATTGGGAAAAAACTAGGAAAATGTGGGTAGTAAATTTAACTTGCTTGTTTATCTTTTAAATCAAAGGCTAAATCAACTTCCCTTGATGTAAGATCTGGAAATTGATCTCGATGATGATGCGTTGTTTTAATCATCTTACTCACTCCTTCCCATGATAACCTACCGAAGTATTCTTCAATATATTCTATCCAATGCTCCATCCAATCAAGGTTGTTTGCAATGTATAAATGTAAAGCATCCTACTCTCGAGCAACTATATGATAGCATAACAATTTAATATCATTAATTAGCTATTGTTAATAAAGTAATAATTTAATAAATGTGTAATATATTAAATCTACGTCAACATCTAATAATTACCTTTCACATTACTCATTTTACCTTTCCCCAATAAGACCTCCCCTTCAAATTTGTTGATGGAGTTGAGATGCCAAATGCGAAGCACATTTATATTTTCTGCTAATTTAGGTAGATATTGACTAATATACACCATGCATTGATATACCATATATCCCTCAACCATAGAACCCTCCGGACGTTCTCTTTGTCTAACAAAATCGTTCAGTGACTTCAACTACCTCTCCACCATCCCCATCAACCTTGTGTGTACTGGTCCACATAATTCAATCTCCTCAACTTGGTGTATGAGGAAGTGTTCTTGTGCATTGAAAAATAATGGAGGTAGATACTATTGCATTTGACACATTAGTCGAGGAATTTCTCTCTTCCAATACCTTATATCTTCTTTATCGATTTATTTTGATGATAGCCACCTACAAATGTCGATGCAATAAAATAATATCAAGGCATACATAAATTTGCAGATAAAAGATAATATGTCAATAAGTTCTGCTACAAATCACATAAGAAGTACATTTTCCTTATAAAACAATACTTACCTCATGGATTTTCCAAGTACATAAATAATTTGTTTTATGTTGTTGTCAAAGTCGTCTGGGAGAGATAAAGGTAGAACATACTGTAACAAAAATAAATAAATTATTATTTGTTTCCAAAAAACGAGTACCAATAAGGAAATATATTATAACCTACTAATTACCTTAATGAATGTATGCCAGTCATGTGTTTTAACCCCACCAAAATACCTTTTTCCATTAAGATATTTTGTATGTTCGATGAAAACCTTGTCGGAAACCTAATTTTTCGAATGACCTCTTTTACAATATTGCTCTGTTGATCCGTCAATAACCAAGGAAGACTAGTATTATGTTCACAACCATCGCCATTAGAATTAATAATAACACTTTGCAATGCGTGATTAGCTTCCTGGATGTCACAACAAATCTTTCCAATTCTCTCTTTGTCAGTCCTTCCATCTAATATTTGCCATAACAATTATGTTATGTTCTTCCCGATATGCATTGTATCAAACAAATACTTTTTGTAGGTGCTTGTAGTATGGCAATCTACTGAATTGCATCAGGTAACTTTTCATTCCTCGTGGAAGCTCATTCGTGCCTTAACGACATTCATGAAACATCAACAAATTGAAATTAACACTAATTAATGGGACAAAATGAAATTAATACTAATGAAATTAACCAAAGATTTATATAATATGTCATGCATAAATAATTTGCAGACCTTGACGATTTCTAATATATTCCAACTTCCATAGACGAGTTGTCATTCTTTGTGGTTTTTTTCCATTTTCTTCTTTACCATTGAAATTTGCTTTGTATGTAGTTCGATAACTATGGTTCTTAGGCAGAAAGTGCCTATACTCATCAAACACTTCCTTTCCTAAACTCCTTGAACGCCGATATTTTATCCTCGGACCACAAACTGGGCATGCAAATTTACCCTTTGTTTGAAGACCTACAAGATATATGCATTAATGCAACGTCAAATTAGAGTTACAATTTAAAATAATGCATGAGTTTTTCAATAAATATATATATAATATTAAATCACAAAATAAAGTAACAATATACCACAAAAATGTGTTAACCCGGGAGCATCATGAATTGTCCATGATAGTATTCCATGGAATTCAAATCGTTTTTTCCCTATTGGTCTAGAGATGTCATACATAGTGACGCCAACCCATAACTTCAACAACTCACCAATAAGAGGGTCAATATATACGTTCATATTTTTAACCTGGTACCTACCTAATTGGTTCAACATACGGCATGATTAATTATACTTATCTAGATGTCATTATATATAAAAGAAAAAATTACCATGCACAAAACAAAGAAATGAAATATTTTGTCATACTTTAAAGCAAATAAAAGATCAGTAAATACCTGGAACAATCATTTCCAACATTGTGTGTTCTCTCTTGATCGACATCCAAGGAATAAGGTTATTGTTTATAACAAAAACATGCCACACTGAGTACATAGAGCGAAGCTCTCCAAATGGATTGACACCATCGGCTGCCAACGAAAGTCTAACATTACGAGGTTCTTCTTTAAAAATTAGCCACTTTTCTTCGATGTAGTTCAATGCAGAACCATCTGCAGGCATTCAAAGAACATCGTCTCGACTTATTTTCCTTGCATGGAAATCCATAAACAGTGTTATACTTTGGCACCTGAACAACTGTTGGAAACATGGAATTATCATAATATAACAAAGAACTTTGCGAGGCACCTTCTTTGACGCTTTATCGGTTCGATATCTACTTATTTGACATTGTGGGCATTCATTTTCTAATGCATATTGTCCATAATATATGATATGATCATTAGGACATGCATCAATAGCCGGATAGTCCATTCCAATTTCTTTCATAATCACGAATATTTCTCGATATGTGCGTGGCAAAATATTTGACGTTGGTAATAGAATTTCACCTAACAAACTACAAAATTCTAAACTATAAGTCAACGTAAAAAATATTAATCATCAAGATCTCATCCAATATACTAATTTAGAAATTAGAAAACAATAGAAATATAGGAAAAAATTGAACCTTTTAAGTATTTGTGAGCATGCAGGCATAAATAATTAACAAATTAAATACCTTAGTATCTGTGTGAGGCATGTGTTTGATAAACCATTCAAAACCTTCAGGTTCACCAACAACAATATAGAAGATAAAAGATTTGTTGTTGATCCTTCATAAAGAGGTTGACGTGAATTCTCGAGTAGAGGATCAACATCATGACTATCATCCTGGTTGTCCTCATCCATTGGAGCAAATGTGTCTTGGATCAATATATGTATCTCATCTTCCTAATTTGAATCACTAACGTTATCTCCATCCATATCATCATTAATAACTTGATCAACAGCTTCAATATTCTGATCTCGAAGTTCATCACCCTGTAAAGGAATATTTCTACTAGTACTTGGCAAATAAATCTCTGGAGGTCGACATTTTGGGGGCATCGTCTATATATTTAAAAACAACACAGAAAAGTTAGTGTGTATAGAAAATATAAAAATCATGATAAGAAATATTACTAAAATTCATGACATACTAATTATTACAGAGACTACATTAAATATTGATTCTTCTTACCAAGTGACGATATTCATAACCACCTTCAGCATGCCCCTTCTCCCTACAATGTCTTTGAGTTTTTGTTATTAAAATTCTTTTTTTTTGCAAGCCTCTGCAATCATAGCAAGGGAAATAACATTTTCCATCGCCCCTCGCCTCTAATTCCACTCTTAACCGAGCAAGCTTCCTGTCATTTTTGTTCATAGTGACAAATCCTTGTCCTGACAAGTAATTGTCTTACCTACACCATACCAAACAACAAGTTGTCAATTTTTTCTATTTTAGCTACTCCTTTCGATTATGATATGCTTATTTATAGTGACCTACAATCCTCACAATTATTTCTTCTAATACATTTTGACATGTTTTTTTTTTAATTATCGATTAACTATTAAGATAGATATGCTTCAATTTGTACTATAGATTAGTGTGTACTGAATAATCGTGGAAAATAATTACACACCATTTAACGAAAGTGGTCAAAATTTCTCAAACTTGAATCACTCAACACCATACACTAGCCTCTAAGTTGTTTTGTAGACAAAATGTCAATCTTTGAAATTCACCACTAAAAACAAATGCCAACCACTTGTCATCCACAATTGGGTTGGGTTGGTTTAAATTATGACCTGTTGATTTGCATCTACATACAATGGTCACAATTTTATTCTACTTACAGTGGTCATAGTTTTATTTTCTAAGACACTTTGGCATGTTCTCATTTTTCATTGTCTGACTAGTAGATTTCATCATGTTATCGTAGATTTCGCCATAAATTTTTTATATTTTAGATATTGATCCTTATTAATAGTGTATAAAAAAATTACATCAACTACAAACTAAAGTTAATCACTGCATCTAGAATTGTGTGTGATTATAAAAAAATGAGAAAAACAACATCACATATAAGAAAAGGGTATGTGGATTTTATTGAGAAAGTTGAAACAAATATATACTTTATTTATATTGGAAGACTATGGTATATAATCATAAGTTCAGTTGTTAAAGGTGCTTAGTCATAAGCTAAGAAAGTTAAAGGTGGCTAACCATAAGCTAAGATGGTTGAAGGTGGTTAGTTAAAAGTGATTGTTATGTGCCTAATCACGACATAGATAACATCTTTATAATAAGGTCATAAGTGTACAAATGTTTTCTTTATATAATAACGACATATATACCTAAGTTTAGGGTTAGTGTTTATGTATCTTATTGTTATAAACATGAGTTTCCTCCCTATCTTATATATACCATAACTTATCATTTATCAATATAACAATCAAATTCAAGATTTTATTCATGGAGTTTTCTTCCTTCATTTAATTGAATTAGTAAGTGCTAGCCAACCATTAGGTGTGCAAGTATCCCAACCATTATTGTCACCGTTATATTATTTTCAATTTATGCAAGTGTGATCCCTTGTGGGTACTAAGGATGTAACAAGTGAAACTTCAATCAAGATTTGTTGGTGTTTTTTGTTAGTTCTTAGAAATAAAAGAGAGAAGAAAATGACAATCAATTACTATCATTTCACCGATTAGGGTTGAGTTTCAAGAGCAATTCCATATCTTTATCAATGAAAAGAGAGAGACATTATAGCTACAATTGAAGGGGAAAGGGTATGTGGATTCCACAAACCTAGAATATTATGGAATCCACATACCCTTTTCCATAGAATATACTAACTAGATCCAAAAACCAAAGACATGAAATATGGTACTACACATATAATATATTATCAAGGAGAAAACAAGCAACAGGAAATTTGGACATTTGAACAAAAATTTACAAGTTAAATGAGTACACCAATAAAAAATAACATACTAATCTTGCAAGTTCAAAATCCTAGCTATGTAGATCGAGAATTGGATTTGTTCAACCAGTGGGTGACGGAAAAAATAAACAGCTCAAACAAAAGCCAAGAACAATGTCGCAACTATAGAAATTGTGTCACAAAGTCTCTTAAAGTCAGGTATGTATAGATCAAATAGTCAACTAGCCGTTAACACCGACCAATGAGATAGGAAAAATTTTCATCGCTATTGCCATGAACTTTCGTTCCTGACTAGGTTAAAATAACCTATTCGTGGATATTGCGATGAACTTTCATGGCAATATCGACGAAAATCACGCCCTGTTTAAAATATATATGAAACTAATGGAAACATGGAAAAATTCCGTGGAATAATCTGCCCATATGTACTAGTGAGTTGATGACCCACCAGCCTGGAACCTTGGTCGTTCTGCTGAACATGCCTAAACTGTTGTTTCTATGGTCGACGCTGGTGTTGGTGCTGTGGTCCTCTGCAGGGACTCCGCTACTGAGGTGTTGGTCGTCGTGGTGTAGTGAATGTGGATCCTCTTGGAGTGCCTCGATATATTGGTGGATGCCTAGCTGGTGTTTGATGATGATGTGCACCATATGTCTCATGTCCTGCTGGTCTCGTCAAAGTCCTGCTCTGACCCCCACTGATGAGACCCTCCTCTGCTATGAGGGCCTTATGGACAACATCATGCAAGGTTTGAGGCATAATAATCCTAACTTTTGCATGAATGATGACATTAAGGTCGAACATGAACTTGTTGACCTTAAGCTTCTTAGTATTCTAGTGGGAAGCATACCAAAGAAAATCCATGAAACGAGCCTCGCACTCGGGCACCGTACGACTGCCCTGTCGCAAGGAGTTGAACTCGTTGAGCTGACTCTCAATGAATTCCTCCGACAAATACCTCTCATGGAACTGTTCCTCGAACAGTTCCCATGACACATCTTCGACAACCATGTTCAATTGCGGTAGGAGTGTCTTCCACCATAGAAGAGCACTCCCCTTCAGTTGAAAGACCACCATGCAGACCTTCATGTTGGAGGTATAGTCACGAAGTGAAAATCACATTTCCATATTCTCCAACCATGCCTCGATAGCTACACTATCCATGGCACCAAAGAACTTGGGAAAATTGAACTTCTCGAGTTCACGATGAATGCTACCAGTACCAACCAGGGAGCATGGTAGACCCTCAGGAGGTGCTAGAGCCCTAGACTCATCTCTATCCAAACGACTGATCAATGCCTCTGACATCCTCTGAAAGGACCTCATCAACCCAACCAAATCACCCAAAACTATATGTTCTTGCCCGAAAACTTGTTCTTCTCCCTGGGGGTTAGACCCCTCGGGCGTGGATGCTACTGGGGGCATCGCACCTCCTCCCCTAGCACCCCGTCGTCTACCTCCATGATGTCTTCTAACCATGATAACCTGAACGAATACAAATCAATTTAATTAGAGACATTTTATAATCAAGTAACTAATCAATGGAATCCATAGTGATCTCAATTCATGGGTCAAACCGGCTCTAATACCATATGTAACAACCCTCATCGTTATGACAACAAGCGACGCAAAACAAGTGCAATATTTTTTATTTTTTTTTTATATTTTACTTAAAGCACAATGAAGGTAATGTCATTAATACAATCAAGCATCCCAAATCGATGATGAACATAACAAACGCAATTCACGTAGAACATAACCATAATGACCTATCATACTAGCACATCAAGCAGCTTGAAGCGACAACGAACAATCAATCAGAAAAGAATAAAAACAACTAAGCTAAATGACAACATCAAGATCATCGAGACAACCAGTAACAAAAGCGAGACATGAACTTGAACCTTCACAATGAGGGAGAAAAAAAATCACAATCATGCGTTACAAACAATTTACAATATATTAATTACAATAATCACCATCATCATCAGGAAGCACATGACCCAATTCCAGGTTATCACACACACCTATTGATCAATGCGTGCAAGACCTAATCATAAGGATTCATGCCGCCACATTGCGACAAGCGCGATAGTAACTAAGGCACAAAAAAAATAATCCAAACCTTCATCCAAGACATAAATCCAACTCGCTAGACGTCCCAACTTAAACTTTCAACATTATACGAAAACTATAAACAAAAGCACTCAATCAACAGGTTAACCAAGACACATGGTGACTCCATTCAATACATTTTTAAATTGCGCAACATTTAGATAGATTTCTTGGTTTCTTACGAGGATTTCATATGTGGTTTATTTTTATGTGCGCAATGGTCTATATGGTTCTCATTAAAAATTTTACCATCCTAAGACCATATCATATCTCTTAGTGACCCGCCTCAAATCTATAATTAAAACATATAAAAACCTTCAAGTAACGTTTACCTCTCCATCAGAAGGGGTTTTATTAATCAAAAGAAAACAAATTCTTCTTATCTTCTCCAGTTCCATATAAATATCATGAAACCATAAACTGATCCAGGTGGATATTGGTGGCCACCCACCTTTTCCAACTAGCTCAAAACAATTTTCTGGCAATTTTGGTAATTTACTATTTTTAGCTGTTTTTAACTTCTGGGACCATTTTGAGGGCCTAAATGAAGGTTTTTTTAGGGCCCCCTAAATGAATCTCCTCGATGATACCTTTCCAATGAGATATCGTGCACCCCAAACGAAGATCATATGCCAAAGTTACGCCCCCGAGAAGTTGATAGTCCAAACTACCCAAAACGGGGTCCACAAAACTGTTGGCTTTTCATCTTCCAGGGTTAGGGTTTTGGATTTATTTATGATAAAAAGGCCTTTGGAGCCTCATTGTAAATCATATTCCTTCTGAATGCGAGTAGCAAACACATCTCAACACATATCTTCTCAGAGATAAGTTGCCACCATTCTAGTGAGTCTTTCACTTTGTATTTTTACAGTCTTTGTACATTTTCGCTCATTAATAGAAAATTGTGTATTACTGTATCTCTGTATTTATGGTTGCATCTCTGATACATTTATGTTATATTATTGGATATCTGAGATATCTCTATACATTTCTTTATTATATCTCCACTCTCATTTTGTGCTGAAAATAATCTGGATCAGTGGTATCAGAGCAGGCTTCTCTTGATAATTTTTCAGTGCATGTCCCTGACGAGGTCTGAGTATAACAAGTTGGGTTTTCAACTTGTCTCTCTTGAAGACAATTTCTCTTGCATGTCCAAGAAACCCTCTATGGTGGAAGAAAAGAAAAACGACAGAGGAGACAATTCTGTTAATCTGTTGCTTGAGCAAGCTCGCACGCGACAATGGGACGAAATGATGGAGAATTTTTCCCACATCCTTCCACACCTGCCGATAATAAAATGTGCATATTTATCAAGCATCCACTTTGGAAGTACCTCTCCTTTCAAGGTACAAGTTAATTTTGATATTCCCATATTTGAAGGACAGATAGATGCAGATGCCTTAGAAAAATGGTTAAATATGCTAGAAGTTTATTTCTTTGTTCATAATTTTTACGACAAGGAAAATATCACTTTCACACTCCTTAAGGCTCTCCCCCATGTCAAACATTGCTGGAAAATTTACTGGGAGAAAAGTTCCACAGAGGAGTCTGGAATATATGGGGTCGAGCCAACTTGGGAATTTTTTGTGGATGCAGTAAAGGAACAATATTACCATGTTGGCAACTATGAGGACCAGTATATGAGATGGACCACATTGCAGCAAGAGAGGGGCCAAGCAGTTCTAGAGTTCACCAATACCTTCCATACCTTGCGCACCAAGGTGGGTATCAAAGACTCCGAACGACATTTGGTTCTGAAATAGCGTGGAGCTCTACACAAATAC
Source organism: Picea mariana (assembly GCA_032191745.1). NCBI lineage: Eukaryota > Viridiplantae > Streptophyta > Pinopsida > Pinales > Pinaceae > Picea > Picea mariana. The sequence goes on along the minus strand of JASDQU010029029.1, from coordinate 13,526 downwards.
ATCCAAACTGAAATGGAGTTTCAGGACATCTCATCACTCGGTGTTGCTTATCAATATGTTGTTAAAATCGAGCAGAAATTTAAGCACCAGAACAAATGGGAGTTTGGGTCTGTAAATCTGCAACAACCAAAGTATGATAAAGACGACCCTAACAAATAGTCTCCCGAAAACCAGTCCAAGCCACATGAAAATAAGGGTCATAGGAAGACAAAGAAGGACACTGGAAACTGGTGTTATTTCCACAAAAGCTCCTAGCACAACACCAATGAATGTCGCTCAAAACAGTCATTGGTGGCTGAGATCAAAGACAAGGAGCCAAACCTTGAATCAGAATTTGATTCTGAAAATACTGGTAAAAGAGAGATCATCGACGCAAACCCCACTACCATTGTCATGACTACAACAATTCAACAAGAAGAACCAAAAAATCTTGAAGAGGGGGAACACCTTTTTCATTTATAGATGTGGATTAAGGGGACCCCGTTGCATTTTATTGTTGATAGTGGAATCCAGAAGAACCTCATCTTAGCAGAGGTCATCAAACAGTTGGGATTGTCGACAACACCACACCCATAGCCATACAACATCGGGTGGCTTCGCCAGGGATGAAATCTCCTTGTCAACCAACAATGTCGATTTTCATATGGCATCCATCCCTTGAAGGATGAGGTATTATGTGATGTTGCCCCACTAGATGTCTGTGATGTTCTCTTGGGCCAACCATATATGTGGAAGTGCCATGATGTTTATGAGTCTCGACCCCATAGTGTCATTGTTTCTCTGGGGGGTCATCTCTACAGAATACCAACGGTAGTTCTGACTACTGTTCCACCTAAATAGTGCCACAAGGTAGTATCTCATACTACAAAATTCAACTTTTTCACAATTTGTTCAAAAGGTGACCAAAAGGATACTTCAACCACTACAGCCTCGGCCCAAGCACCTTCTATCCAACATAAGCAGGTCGACGAGATTGCAGAAAAGTGTAAAGATTCCTTCGGCACACAGGAATCTCATGTAGCCAGACTGGTTAAAAAGGTCCAACCCTTCCAGCCACAGGTTCGTGACAACCTTCAACAAGCTAAGCAACACAACTTCTCCAACAAGGCAAGCAACTCATCAAGATGTAGATTCAACAAACACTTTCCCCTCTCCCCTGGGCACTCAACGCAATGGAGACCATTTCGTCCTAAGGAGGGAGAATTTATCTAGGTGGATATCGGTGGCCACCCACCTTTTCCAACTGGATCAAAACAATTTTCTGGCAATTTTGGTAATTTACTATTTTTAGTTGTTTTTAACTTCTAGGGCCATTTTGAGGGCCTAAATGAAGGTTTTTTGGGATCGGGCTTCTCAATGGTAGCTAAAGGCTGTAATTGAGCCCCCCTAAATGAATCTCCTTGATGATACCTTTCCAATGAGCTATTGTGCGCCCCAAACAAAGATTGTATGCCAAAGTTATGCCCTCAGGAAGTTGATACACCAAACTACCCAAAACGAGCTCCACAAAACTGTTGACTTTTCATCTTTCGGGGTTAGTATTTTGGATTTTATTTATGATAAAAAGGCCTTTGGAGCCTCATTGTAAAATCATCTTCTTGCGAATATGAGTAGCGGACACATCTCTTCTCAGATAAGCTGCCACCATTCTAGCGAGTCTTTCACTCTGTATTTTTACAGTCTTTGTACATTTTTGCTCATTAATAGAAAATTGTGTATTACTGTATCTCTGTGTTTATGTTTTCATCTCTGATACATTTCTATTATATTATTGGATATCCAATATATTTCAGTACATTGCTTTATTATATCTCCGCTCTCATTTCATGCCGAAAATAATTTGGATCATAACCCTTGGCATATAAACTTGCTATCTAATTATAATTTAAAAATAAGACTATACAAAACAAATAGAAAGGTTCCCAATCCACTACACAAATTGATTACACATATATTTATTACACACTATATTGATTACAATATTAAACGCTAAATTGATTACACAATTTACACATATTTATAATTTCTGGAATTTAAATTTGCATGCAGAGTTGAATAGCATATTAGACAATGCTTAAATTAAACAATGCTAATTTAAACTGACGGAAATAAATATAAACTGACAGGATTATATTTAAAAATGACATAATCAATTCAAGCTGCCAGTGTTTAATTAAAACTGGGATAAAGTAAATAAGTCACCTAACATATATTCGCTGCAAAAAATAACCACTGCCAATATAAGTTCTCTGTGTATAAACATCAATACCATTAATTATAACACTGCCATAATCGTTGCTGCCCTGGGATAATAAATTGCAAATAAAATTTTCTATCAGGTATAGGTAGAACGTTGGGTCACTCCCCAACGCGTTACAGGTGGAAGGGCAGAGAAGGCAACGACCAATTCGTTGAGGCAACAACAAGGGCGTCAGAAAAAACAGTAAGTCTCCAACTTACTAAAACACTATTCCCCAAACTAAATTTCAGAAATAAAATAATAATACACAGTCCAATAAATTGAATCCCCCTCTCCCAATCCATTTTTCTAAGGTTCTGGCTAGAGAAATTTAAGACAAGTGGAAGCGAAGTGAGCGGGCACGCAAGGGAATCCATAATGAAGGCGAACCCAAACAATTGAAATCGCAATAATTAAAAAGGGATTATAAGAAAAAATAGTCAAAAGTTTTGGGTCCTTTGTTCATTTCCCCGATTAAACCGAGCCAGTCATCTAACCCAACACGATCCTCCAGGTGTCAAGTGCATCAAGAAAAGAACCAATACACAAGGCTCCAAGGGAGAGTCCACGAGCTAAGCACCAGTAAACACAACGTAGAGCACCAACTCAACGCAAGCCAACGAGGAAGGAGGAGCATAGAGTGTGCACAACGTGTCCATGGTCCCTCCACACTCCTTACAGAATCACACAGTGAATCCGTGGTTAAAAAAGAACATCAACGCCAAGGAATCAATGCAAAATACCTGAGATAAAAACGATGTGATCTGCTTCAGTAAAAAGAGGAACATAGTCAATAAGCACGCAGAGGTAGCCCGCAATCACCAACCCACGAGTTAACAACGTTGGCAAAAACCCGTCAAACACAGAGGTTGACGAGTTGGACGAAAAAAAATTGTAGGCTAACACCCTAAGGATGGTAGAGTCAAGGAAGTTTTTCTTTTTACTGCACTACAAGAAGTAGTAAAATTACAAGAAATTAAAAACTATATGGACAATGTTGCAGCGCTACAGGAAGGTAAAATTACATGGAGATAGAACTAGAGGGACATTGGCTGCTGCTCCACGGAAATAAATACATGAAGTTAGACCTAAAAGGGTGTTTGTTTCTCTACAAGAATATAAAATACATGCAATTATAACTAGTGAGAACAATATGGACAGTTCTTTAGGAAATAGAGACAATAAACTACAGATGGATGAAGTCTCTCTTGGGTGAATCAAAATTCCATACAGTAACAACAAAAACCATAGAGCAATGAACCAAAAATTCACTCACATATCCAAAACCCAATACCTCATACCATCTAGATGTAAATCCACATACAAATCAACTAATTAAAATTTGAAATTTAGACATGTGTACCTTAAGCGAAGGCGAAGGTTCCGTTGTTGTTGTCCCATGCTCGCGCTCCGTCCAGCTCCTGCTTGCCAATCGCTAAAACCTCACCGCTACCTCCCATCCAAAGCTAGGGGTACTCTTCTTCCCCCTGAGCCCCCCGAGCAACAAAGGGGCCACACTCACAACCAGAGAGAACTAGCTCCCAGCTTGTCTCGCAAGGTCGAGCTACCACTCGTTATCCGAGCTGGGCATCTCAACTCCCATAAGAAAAATCAGTCAAGAATAAAATCTGACAGCATAACATTACGCATACTAGACATGATCCCTTCTCCTCCTCCGCCATCCTTTTTATAGAGTTTTCTTAGTGATTAGTTGCAAAATCCTCATTAAATTCTTTTTATTAAAAATTAAATTAGGAAAATTCTCCCCCAAACACTTGTCACCCGATCCCTTAGTTGCACAAGAAATTTATTTAATTAAATAATTTAACTTGACAATTTCCCTCACCCACCTAAAATCGTTCCTAAAAACACTCCTTGATGTCTCTTTTATTCTCTAACATTTCTTAAATGACTGATGTCTTTCTTAAAGCCTAGTTGAGTTAACAATTAGAAAGTTCCAAAGACTAGATTCCCTACTATGTTTCACATTCATGTTTTTCTTTAAGCTTCCCCTTTTATTTAAGTTTCCCTTTTTGGTATAAGTTCTGAATTAGGAAGTTTGTACTTAGCCATCAATTAAACTTTTAAATATTTTAATCCTTCATTAAAATTTTAATTTAATTATTCATGTTTGAAATTTCTTCATCCTCTCTTGGTTAAATGCCATTTTATTTTTTTATTTTTTTTTGTTCACATGCCCTACTTAGACCTAGGCTTTTAAATTCACTAGGCTCGACAAAAGTTTTTAAGGGAATTTATGATTATTAATTTTTACTCACGCAACATTCATTTTAAGGCTGACCAAGTCCTAAGGAGACATAGTTTTCTAGGTACTAAGTTCAATAACTTGTCAGTGTTAAAATCACGACGTGCCCTTCAAGACACACTACGTGCTCCAAGGGTGCCACTCGCTTGTATTCTGTTTTATTGACACGATGTGCCCTTCAAGGCGCATTACATGCTCTAAGGGCGCCACTCGCCTTTTGAATGATTTTGGTAGACGCCAAACCCCTAGAGTCGATACTCCGTCAGGTGACCTTGTGGGAGACTAAGGGCCTCTAAGGAATACTGACCTTGCCTTATTGTGTGCCCCTTAGAATCATCGTGGATGAATTTCACAGTCTGCCCTCACGACATCGTGGATCTCTTGAACTAGGTAATCGTTAACCTACAGTTCGAGCCACAACGAGAGTGCTAGTAGGTTGTGGTAGGGCTACTGCCACACCTCTCCCTCAATGCCTTTGGTTGTCGTGCGTGACCCCTTTACTCCAAATGCGAGTCTGGTTGGAAAGCTATCGTCAGCTTGCATCCATCAACAAAACATGTCAACGATCAAAATTAACATCATAATCTACTAGTCATATGTCTCATATGCAATATCAAAAACACTCAAACCATAACAGTCCACTCCCTGACTCGATCTGGAGTTGAAGGAGGTCCATTGATGCCATCGGCACCCTTAATCGGTCTAGAGTCCTGCACACTGAGGAAAAACCAATCAATAGCACCTATCGATATAAATATCATAAAATAACATATCATCAAATCCAAAACAACATCATGAACCATAATTGAAACAATCAATCCTAGAATGAATTGGATCACTTGCACGCAAGTGTCCTCAAAGAATATGTCCAATAAGGTGTGCGCAAGAGCGTGATGTTACATACACCCTATTTTGTTTTAAACTTCGTCCTAAAGTTTCATAGTATATAAGTGCCGAAATAAAATATGTCACAATATCTATGCGTCTAGCTATCAAACAAAAAAGGAAACTGCTGACGCATATCATATGCGTCCTCCCAGGTCGTCGAGTGCGGACTATAGTTTTCCCACTGGACCTTGACTTGATTTACTGTTCGACGTCGTAGTTTTCGAATGCGATGGTATAGAATGTGGATTGGCTCCGCCGTGAGCACACCCTTGTCCGGTACCTGCAAGGAATTCATGTCAATCACATGTGTAGGATCACTAACATAATGTCTCAAAACAGATACGTGAAAACAACGTGCATACGCCTCAAAGAATCAGGCAAGGTTAGTCGATAGGCTACAGTCCCCTTCCTTTCCACAACCTCGAAGGGTCCCACGAAACTAGGAGAGAGTTTATCACCCTTTCCAAACTTGATCGAACTTTTATGCGGTTTCACCCGTAAGAAGACTCGATCGCCAAATTCATAACTACGGTCAAGATGATGCACATCGACATAACTCTTCTGTCGATACTGTACTTCCTTGATCTTTTGTCTTATTGTTTGCATCTAATCTTCCATTTCTTGGATCACTTCTGGTCTCACCAAGACCCTATCCTCAAGCCTATCCCAACTCAAAGGCATCCGACACGGTCGCCCGTAAAGAAACTCGAATGGCGCCATCTTAATGGTGCTTTGATAACTATTGTTATATGAAAATTATACTAGTGGCAAGAATTATTCCCAATGCTTTTGTTGGTCCATCACATACATACACAACATATCCTCCAAGATTTGGTTCGTTTGTTTGGTCTGCCCGTCTGTCTTCGGGTGATACATGGTACTAAAGTTAAGTTGGGTTCCCAAGGCCTCTTGGAAACTAGTCCAAAATCGTCCTGTAAACATCGATCCTCGATCAGATATAATCATCTGAGGCACACCATGCACCCTCACTATCTCGCTGATGAAAAATCTAGATATCATGTCAGGTGCTTGATACGTCGTACACACAAGAATAAAATGAACACTCTTCGCTAGAGTGTCGACTACTACAAAAATCGAATCGTGTCTCCTTTTCATCAGGGACAATCCAACAATGAAATCCATCGAAATGACCTCCCATTTCGATTCCAGAATAGCGTGTGGCTGTAGTAATCCTTCCAGATTTCTATGTTCAACCTTCTCTTGCTGACATTCTAGAATTTTTCCACATAGTTGACTATGTTCGCCTTCATTCCTTTCAAGAGGAATAAGGGAGTAAGATTTTCCCTCATCTTCGTGACTCCTAGATGAGCCATGTATACTACTCAATGAGCTTTGTTTAGGATCAAACTTCTCAAATTTTCATTGGGCGGTATGTAAATCCGATTGTTAAATCTCAATAATCTGTCATTGTCCACAATAAATCCCTCAAATTTTGGTACCATCATTGTGTTTTGTCCGATAAAATCCTTAACCTCTTTATATCAGTCATTGTCGCACTGTAAATTTAGAATATTTTGGCGTAGATTCGTCTGAAGAGGCATCACCAAAAATATGCGTGGTCTCCAACTCAATGCATCAACCAATCGGTTCATTGTTCCTTTTATGTAGGTAATCTCGAAATCGTACTTGCTAAGCAATTCCAACCAACACCTTTGCCGCGCGTTCAAGTCGCTTTGCGTAAAGATGTGTTGTAAACCACAGTGGTCTGTTTTTAGTTAGAATTTTCATCTAATCAGGTAGTGTCTCCATACTCTCAAGGCATACACAATGGCTAACAACTCCAAATCGTGCCTCACATAGTTCTCCCCATGCCTTCTTAACTTTCTCGAGATGTAAGTGATCACTCGACTATATTGCATCAAGACTCCACCTAAGTCTTCCTTGGATGCGTCAGTGCATACCAAGAAGTCCTCGTCCATGTCAGGGACCTTTAGTATCGGTGTTGTCATCAACAACTCCTTGAGCCTCTGAAATGCTTGCACGCATTTCTCGGTCCAAACCAACTTCTTGTTCTTCTTCTGCAATTTCGTAATCAGATTTTCTATCTTCAAAAAACCCTCAACGAACCATCGATAATATCTCGCTAAACCCATGAAGCTATGCACTTCTGGGACATTTGTCGGTGCAGGCCATTCCATAATAGCCTCGACCTTCACTAGATCCATAGCGATGCCTTCGCTGGAAATGACATGCCCTAAATAATGAATCTTCAATTGATAAACGACCATTTCGGCAGTTTCCAAAACAAGTTGTTCTCTCGTGGACATTGTAGTACCAAGAACAAGTGTTCATCATGCTCCATCATCCGAGAATATATCAAAATATTGTCAATGAATACTTGAATAAAATTTTCCAATTACTCACGGAACACCTCGTTCATCAAACTCATAAATACCCTAGGGGTGTTTGTCAGTGCAAATGGTAAAACAATAAACTTGTAATGTCCAAACCTCATTTTAAAGGCGATCTTACAAATTTCTTCCTCCTTGATCCATAACTGGTGATACCCTAATCTCAAGTCGATATTTGAAAATACCATCGCTCCCTTCATCTGATCAAATTGATCGTTAATCCTTGGCAATAGATATCTGTTCTTGATCATTTCCTTGTTCAATTAATGGTAGTCAATGCAGAGTCTCCACGACCCATCCTTATTTCTTATGAAAATAATAGGCACACCCTACGGTGACACACTTGGACATATAAGTCCTAGGTCCAACAACTCCTTCAGTTGTATTTTTAGTTGATGTAACTCTGGGGTCAACATCCGATAAGGCATTCTTTCTATCGGTTCAGTTCCTGGTTTTAGGTCGATGGTAAATTCCAATTCCCTCTCCGGCGAAAACCCTGGTAACTCCTTTGGGAAGACATCCCCGAACTCTCACACTATTGAAAGGTTTTCTAGGCCTTCCGCCACACCATTTTCATTTAATGCAAGGATCACATATAGATTGCATCCCTTGCACATTCTCTTTCGTAGTTGTAAGGAAGAGATGAACCTTAGGGAAAATCCCTGGTTCCTATCTACAATCACGTGTCTCTGTCCCTCATCATCGACCAAGCTCAACCATTTCGTCTTACAGTTGAGTATCACCTCATGTGATTCCAACCAATCCATACCGATCACGACATCATAAGACCCTAATATCGTGACGTACAGGTTGTCCCTTATGACAAACTCTCCTAGGTTAAGGCTACAACCCGTAACCATCCCTCTAAACTTTTGTTTGGCTCCCAAATCTATTTCTACAAAGCTAAAATCATCATGTTCAATTTCCTTTACCTTAATTCTTTTTAGTGCTGCACCAAAAATAAAACTCTATGTATCACCTGGATCTATCAAAATACTAAGGGTCTAGTCAACGACGATACCTGATGTCTCGAGCACAGTAGACTGATGCTCTTCCTGGCGGTTATTCACCACTGCATGAATTTGATGGGCCTTGCCCAAATCTCCCACGGTAGTGGGTCCAGCTGGTCCAGCTGCTCTGGCCCTCTCAACTGGGCAGTCACACTGGTAATGTGGCTCCCCACATTTCTATCACCTGGTCTTCGGTCCAATACTCCTGGTACCTGAAGTAGAAGCCACTAGTACATATGACCAAATTTACCATGGTTTTTCGTTGCTATTGCCACACTTATCCATCACAATTTCCACAAAAGCCAAGACTATTTTTCATCACTATATCCACGAACCAGATGTTTGTGGAGACAACAATGAAATTAGCTCTCCACGTGTCATCACCATCAAGATATTTTAACCTTATACATAGTCGCAATTACGACAAAAAAACGTCGTAATAGGGACGAAAAACCATGCTAATGTAAAAAAAAATGTGGAAAGTTGCGACGAAAAAGCGTGGCAATAGCAACGAAAATTTATGGCAAGACAAAAATTACGACGCATATGTTGTATGTGCGACGCAAAACCATGGCAAAGTGCGACGAACTTTTTTCTCTATTGCCACGGTGGTTCAAAATAAAATTTGACTTCCGACGAACTATCGTCGATATTGCGACGCGTCCTTTAAGTTTAAAAAAAAATAAAATTACACGAGATATGGTATTACCATATTACAATGTCTCTACTTTCTCAACAAGATGCAAGAAGTTCTTTTTAAAAACAGTTTAGGATAACGATTTGTCCTAAGTGGGATGGTGACCTTGGCATTCAACAATATAGGAAGTAATTCATTGATGACAAGTGTAGAAGGTGTGCAGGTCCACTAGTGTATGGATATTATTTGCTAAGTGGCAGACTTGAACTTCCTCTTTCAGAATAGATGGCTCATATATCTTGAGATGATTGACATAAATGATATTATGGATGTCTAGCAAGGAAGGGAAATACTAATGTCAACCATTGTCATTAATATATTGAAGAACAATATAGGGACAATAGCAAATAGGCTTGACTTTTTTATGATGCTACCCCTTAAAACATTGTTTGTCCATATACAACCAAAGTCAGTCACCAATTTGAAACTAGACAAAGCCTTGATGGTGATCCTAGAGGGATTTATAATGAGATAGAGAGGATTGAAGGGCATTAGTAACCAAACAATGAATGCTAGATAATTTATGAACATATGAGATTCTATACATTTTACCTCGCCTTATAGGAACTTCTATCCATAAGATGCGAATAATAGCAAGATGCAAAGAATGAGCAATGCAAGAAATTATATAGGGGTAATATGAGGGTCTTTGCAATGTACAAGAGATACATTGTTGTTGTGAGGGAATCCTCCATCAACTAGGCCTATATATCCCATGGTACATGTGAAAACCCCTATGCCTTAAGAATTAGTGTAAGGTAAAACTACAAGGTGTTCCATGTGGATTAGTGTAATGTTAGGCAAGTATAAGACAAATGAGAAAGAAAGATTGGTAGACAAACATTGCATGCTAAACACACAATTTTGACATGGGGGAACAAGCGAATTTAATCACTTCATAAGAATGATAGAAACTAAACTATGAAATGTAAATAATGAAATAAAAAGAAATAATCCTAACTATCATGTAAATGATGCAATGGCTAAATTAGGAGATTAGAGATGAGCAATTTCTAATTACTATATTAATGGAACAATAACTAGAACATGTAAGTAAACCATGAGTGAGTCTGACAATAATATTAACATCTCAACTATAAAATCATTAATAAGATTAAGAGTGACAAGGAGATACTTTCACTTACTTATACGTGAGGTAGGATGGTGTAGGAACATGTTTAGCTAGATACCTACATCATAGAGGTTGGCATCTTACCACAAGTGAGGTAGGATTAGAAACATGATCTCTTATGGAAAGGATGGATGATAGATGAAAAGGTAAATATTGGAGGTTGTGGTGTTAGGGTAGTTCTAACAAAGGCAAGAGAAAGAAGTTGATGACACTGGCATGGAATTGAAAAAAGGCATGAGTTGACATAAAATGACTAAGAGTGATCATGAGCGAGAGAGGAAACACACTCTAATATAGGGTTATCACAAGAATAAATGTGACATATGGCAACTTGGAGTTAAAGTGAGCGTAACAAATGACATTCATTGTTCTAGGATTTATGTAGTCATTAAGGCACCATACACTAGTCAAGGACATAGCATGAGTCCCATGTGACATATGATAATCTATAGAGTGTGATCATAATAGGAATCATAAACTAGTAATATAGAGTCATCAAAAGCACAAAAACAACATATGATAGCCTAGATTTAGTGCAAGAATGAGAGGTGGCATACATCAATGGGGTATTTAATGCAAGCGTAGGAGGCGGCATGCATCAACCTAAGTTCAATGCAAGCGTAGAGGTGAAAAATACCAATGGTACCAGTGGAGGAGATAGGATCAAAGGAAGATATGATGTCACCATTGGGAGGGGCTCCATAGTTGCAAGCTATGGAATGTGACCATTAAGGGGGACATCTTGGAAAACTGACCAAAGAAGTGATAGTTCATCCTAACTAGGTATAGGTTATCTCAAGTAGGGTCTTTCTTGAGATAATGACCTAGAAGGGACCCATCGATATTATGACCAAATAAAAATGGAGAAAAAGGGGTGTAAGGAAGAAGATCTAAGGAGGAGAGGCAATACTTTCCCCGAGAATTTGAAGGACTAGGAAAAGAGGAAGAGTATGTAGGAGAGCATGGAACACTAGGAGAGGAAGAAGACAAGGGGAGAAGTAGGTAATATTGGGTGCTACTAGGTAAGAAGTGGCTAGAGTTGATAATGGGAAGTCTAAGCTAGCCCAAAAAAACTCCCAATAGGAACAAGGCTTCATTCAACTTGATAAAAGTGTGTTAAGACATGGGACCTTTTTGATGTTAGAAAATGTTGATTTTGACAACTAATGGAAAGATAAGGAAAAGAGAAGGCACAAAATAACAAGGAGCTACCTCATTGTTGTAGCCAGTGAGAGGACAAGGGCAAGCAATTATGGAACTAGGTATAATAGATCATATATGTATTTTGTTAATTCGTGTGTGTTAGAAAAAAAAATATTGAGTTAAAAATCATTGGGGAGGTTTGGGATTTAGAATGAGAATAGTAGAGTGAGAGTGCACCCAGGTAGAAGGATGAGAATGTATTATTTAGAGAGTTTGGAAGAGGAATAGTGAAACCATATGAGATGAGATGGATTGATGTGATGTAAAAGTGAGAGAGAAAGGTATTTATGTATTATCTTTTGTTGGGTCTTAACATTATAAGTAAGAGTTATTGCAAGAGGTGAGTTCATAGTTTTTGTCATCTTTATAGAGTTGATAAGTATTGAAATGAGCATCTTATAAAGAATTTCATTGTTTTTGATTGGGTAGAAGGATGAGAAGGTATCATTTGGAATGTGTGGAAGAGAGAAAGTGAAATCATATGAAGTGGTTGGATGTGAGTTACAACTAAGAGAGAAATATATTTGTGTAGGATGTCTTGGTCACATCATTACATGGAAAGGGTATTGCAATAAAGATGAGTTCATAGGTTTTGTTATCTTTAAAGAGTTGATAGGTATTTCAATGGACATATTATAAAGCATTTCATTGTTGTTCATATGATATGTTCAAGAGTAAATTAGAGTAATCAAGGGGAGATACATAACATTCAACATTCTCTTGAAAAACCCCTATGACAAGGGTGACTCCACAATGTTTATTAATGAGAAGATGAGTTCTGTCCTATTGTACAAAGCCCCAATGATAAGGAGAGGGGTGAGGAAAGATGGAAAAAGCGATTATTTTGGTTACAATTGTCAAGGATTATAGTGGCAAGTTGGTCTTTGATCTAACAATTATGAGTAAAAAGGAGACTTAGAGAGGGGAATAAATTTCATTCGTCATTATGAGAAATGATGGATCTTTTTCAATAGAGTTTGGAATAGGGACTATTTTTTGTTGGGGAGAAGTGTCCAAATATTGGTGTACCGTAGGATCATCAAGGGATTTCTCATCTATGTACAAGGATTTGGATGTGAATTATTATTATAAGAATAAGCATTTTGTAGTAGTGTCCTTTGGAGCCTTATAATACTTGTACTAACATGTGGGATGAGAGGAGGGGTATAGATTATTAGGATTAGCCTCATGCATTGTTTAATAGGAACTAGGATTTGGACTAGGGATAGAAATAAGGTTAGGATTATGGAAATGAATGAAGTGAGGGATGTTTTCTAATTTATTTTCCACAATGAGGATATGGATAAAGACTTTGTATATGGGGGTTCTCTAAAATAGTTATACTTCTTTATAAAAAAACTACAAGTAAACCAAAATTATATTTAAAATACCTCTTTAGGGTTCTTGATTTATAGTTGAAATTTGATCTAGGTAAAGAGTGTACACTCGATGTATTGTACAACCACCTACACATTAAATTGGAAAAATAAATTAGACAATAAAAACACCACATGGATCTTGGCATATATGCAATATCTACACATTAAATTTGACAAATAACTTGACAATAACAAATAAATTAGACAATAAAAACATCACATGGAACTTGGCATATATATCAATATCTACATATTCATGAGGATAGTGAACTTTTACTAGTATAAAGCCTACTTTTAAAAACACGTCAAAACCCTTACCTTTTCATTGTCCTTTCGCCAG
>JASDQU010029028.1:13215-42355 GCA_032191745.1 Picea mariana | reverse complement strand
TTAAGTTCAAATTCCACACATGCCATGTTTACTTTCTTAATCGAGTATATTGTGGATTGACTTGGTAAAACGATCTCAACTCTAAAACCATACCGCTTTTATTCCCATTAAAAAATATCTATTTATTTAACTTATATTAATTAATTAATATATTGAATATTTATTAATATAATATCAAATAATGATACAAAATATTCGTTTTAAGATAGTATTAACTAATGATACTGTACTTCTCCCTTGAGAAAAATACAAATTTAATTTAATTTACATATTAAACACCTTGGAGTAAGGCACTTTGCATGTTATATACTATTTTTTTTTGATTGACATAATCATAGTACTTTATCATTATTGGAACAAATATTGAAATTTCTAAATTTAGTGTTTCTCGACAAAATTTATGTCAGTTGCGCCAGCTAGCTTTAGAACCTTGTCACCTGGCGTAAGTTTTTTTTTTAGTCGCAGTGAACCGTTAAATCTTTGCATCATTTGGCGCAAACTTTCCCGTTGCAGCAAACCTCTAAAACTTTCGCCACTTTTCCTGATCTCCGCAATTGGTCAAAATCTCAAATTCTTAATATCATATTATTCAATCCCTCCATCTCTCTTGTGAAATTCCTCGATCTTCGAAATAAAGCTCAAATACCCTAATTTATGTAAATTAGGTCACTAGCCTAGGTTTTATTTTTCTCCAAATAAAACAAAAATACAAATAATTGTTATTTTCTAACCTACCCATTTATCTACCTATATCCCTCTTCCCATTTATCTACCTATATCCCTCTTCTCTTTATTTAATGACCAAAAATGTTATGGGGATTTTTATATATATTAACCACTCAAACCATATCACCAAGTATTTTTATGCCAAAAATTATTGTCCCAATCTCCAATCAAAGCGTCGAGCCAAGCAACACAACATACCCTCTTCTCTTTATTTAATGACCAAAAATGTTATGGAGCGTCGAGCCAAGCAACACAACACAACACACCCTCTTCTCTTTATTTAATGACCAAAAATGTTATGGGGATTTTTATATATATTAACCACTCAAACCATATCACCAAGTATTTTTATGCCAAAAATTATTGTCCCAATCTCCAATCAAAGCGTCGAATATCCCTCTTCCCATTTATCTACCTATATCCCTCTTCTCTTTATTTAATGACTAAAAATGTTATGGGGATTTTTATATATATTAACCACTCAAACCATATCACCAAGTATTTTTATGCCAAAAATTATTGTCCCAATCTCCAATCAAAGCGTCGAGCCAAGCAACACAACATACCCTCTTCTCTTTATTTAATGACCAAAAATGTTATGGAGCGTCGAGCCAAGCAACACAACACAACACACCCTCTTCTCTTTATTTAATGACCAAAAATGTTATGGATATTTTTATATATATTAACCACTCAAACCATATCACCAACTGTCCCAATATCCAATCAGAGCCAAGCAACACAACACAAGTCATTACAACACACCCTCTTCTCATTACAACACACCCTCTTCTCTTTATTTAATGACCAAAAATGTTATGGATATTTTTATATATATTAACCACTCAAACCATATCACCAATTGTCCCAATATCCAATCAAAGCGTCGAGCCAAGCAACACAACACAAGTCATTCAAGGCGTTAAGTCAAAAGCATCGAGCCAAGCAACACAACACAAGTCATTCACACCCTCTTCTTATTCAAGGCGTTAAGTCAAAAGCATCGAGCCAAGCAACACAACACAAGTCATTCACACCCTCTTCTCTTTATTTAATGACCAAAAATGTTATGGATATTTTTATATATATTAACCACTCAAACCATATCACCAACTGTCCCAATATCCAATCAAAGCGTCGAGCCAAGCAACACAACACAAGTCATTCAAGGCGTTAAGTCAAAAGCGTCGAGCCAAGCAAACACAACACAAGTCATTCAAGGCGTTAAGTCAAAAGCGTCGAGCCAAGCAACACAACACAAGTCATTCGAGGCGATAAGTCAAATGGAGGAGGAGCTCACGAGCAGGCCCTAAAGAGGTGCATTAAGCGTCAATTATGGAATAGGATTATACATAAGCGCCATATTCCTTTTTTACGCCGATGATATGGGATAATATAAGTTCACGTACAGGGTTGTCGATTCGGATGCCCTTTTGGACATGACCTCTGAAGAGCTCGCCAAGATTTTTACATGCTCGTGCTCGAAGAAGGTTTCAATGAAGATTAAAGAGGCATCCAATGGTATTAATTAAGAAGCTACTTCAGGTGAGAAACCAGAGCCTGTTAGAACCCACCTCCGTAACATGATAATTGTTCCTGAGATGATTCGGAGCATTATTGGTGTTTATGATAAGAAGACCTTCAAGCAGTATTGAAATCGAGCCCGAGAGGATTGGACATTATTTGGCAGAGTTCTCTATTTCATATAAACCAGTTAAGCATGGAAGACCTGGTATTGGCGCTACACTCTCCTCCAGTGTTAATGCACCACCTGTCCAAGCATCGATCTGGCACCGAATGCAGCGACTCCACAGGCCAGCGCTGGTGACCAAGCACTACGGTCACGAGGCAAGAGGAAGAAACTATTCAAAGGGTGACATACATGTTCTACGTGTCCTCTCAATTCACCGGCGCTTAGTTGTATGAAGGAATTAAATTTTACTGCACTATTACTAACGCCAAATCCGAAAAACTCAATACGAACTGGTTAAGAAAATGCATGGAGACTGTTAAGAAGTGTTGAGGAATACCAACTAGACATGACAGCATTGTGGAGAAGTTGAATCTAGTTGAAAAAAATAGAAAAATTGAAGATCAAGCATCAGATGCTCAGGTTCTAAATAACTCATCATCCGATCGGTTCACATCATCGCCAGATCGACGCCAGTGGGGTACTTCGGGCCGTCCAACCTGCACAAAGTTTAATTACTCCCCAAAAGGTTCGAAGTCAGAGTTCTTTGCACCAGTTTCCTTTTTTGTCATCGTTCCAAGTATCAGATTCCACTTTAGGGATTTTGACCACCAGAGGAATTTCAATAGCCACTCCTCCTTTCCCTTGAAGCCCGAAGGCCCGAAGTCGGGGTTCCAATCATACGTATCAAACGCCAATAGGTAAGAGTTCCAGCTGTTAAAGAAAAATGCCCTATGTCAAATAAAAACGCCCTCTGACAAAGAAAAAAAAGGCAGAAGCCGAGCTTCTGAAAATTTGCACGCAGGTGGCAAATGAACAGATGATAGCAATTGATGAGAAGGGAGAGCATGGGTGCCTGTTTCATCGTGATCAACACTTCGGTCAGGGAATATTATCATTATTAATTGCAGGCTTTTCCATCGGCTTTGTTCTTGATGGATCTTGGCTTGGGAATATATTAAATTGCTCGAATATCATATTCTCAGTGTATTTGGAAGCAGGCAACATCATTTGGACTTTCAAGTTTCTGTATGTTGTGCAGAACATTCAAGCCCCCGAATGAATACAGAGGATATTTGACGGGTTTTTAAATGCATTATCATGGGTTGCGTCTTATTTATTGTACCCCTTCAAGACCATCATTCTGGGGATTTATTCCGATTAAGCTCATTGATCGTGTTCATCAAGTGTGCATTGGGATCTTGGATCAGGAGGAATTTTTCCTGAGCAAGCATTGCCCCATCTGGTATGAGTATAGGTGCAGGTTGAAATGATTGGAAAAGCTATCATATAAATACAATTGGGTATCCATGGGCGTCCTTACCCTTGGTAGTTTATTCCATAGTACCTTCTATGTATTCGCTTATTGGAAAATTTATAATTCCAGAGATTAGTAATTATGATGGTTTGTGGTTTATTGCTCCCTTCATGTGCGTTATTACAACTGGCGTGTTGGAGATGTAATGGAGCGAGTTTGGTATTAATAATTTGTGGACTCATACATGTGGATTTCAAGCTACAGAACTCATAGTTTTGGGCTATTTGATTAATGCCTCAAGGGCATATTTAAAAGTTGTTGGACAACGAACACACAACAAGAAGGGATGCCCTTCTTATTGAAACAAAACCAAAGTCAGATTTTGACTTAGCTGGAGAGTTTTAAGAACCAGATGGTAACGGAATCAGAGTGTCAATGATTATGGTAACTGTAATAAATATATGAACAACAGATATTAAATGCATCTGGGAGTAAACGAAGAGTCAGACGAAGCGCTCGCACATCTAATTGAAAATCAATAACGTCTGTAGAGGTTGTGGGTAATCCAAGGATTTTTCAATTGAGACAAATTTTGTATAAAGAAATAGATTGTAGATTTATTCATGGGGGGGGGGGGCAGGAATCAGCGCGAGAGCCTTTTACGGGATGGTTTTGTAATGCCAATTTCTTTTAGCAAATATAGAACAAGAGCTAAGAGATTCTATACCTCGTCACTGTGTAATTATGTCTTTCTTGTATCGTTTTCTAAGGTTTACATTGATTCTTTCTTCCTGCTTTTACATATACAGCTTGTAGATGCTCTAATTCAGTAATACCTCTATTGTAGTCATTTATTGGGAAGCCTTTTAGGTTCAGCTTTTCCTCTGTTTATGTTGTGAGCAAAACAAGACTTGTAGCTTCATTGTTTGTGCCTAGATTACAAGTTATATATGTGCACAGTTTTTTTGTTTTTTGTTTTTTTGTGTTTTTTTTTTCTGTTTTGTTGTGAGTGAGACAAGACCTATGTGCAGGTATTTGAATCTATTTGTCATTCCTCTGTTGAAATAAAGATTAAACTTATCAAAATTAGATACCTGACTCTTTGTTTCAGTCCTCTTCATCCCCTATCTTCTATCCATCTTCCTTATTTTAATTAAATTAGGCAAACGAGGTCATGCCTCTTCGTTTCTGATTTATAAATGATTGAAAGGTTTGTTTCAGACCTAGTTCAGAAAGCCTCATATGACTGACTAATCAACAAATTATTATTTCATTCAAAATGTGATAAGGCTTGGCTCTATTACAGCCCAGAGTCAACTCTTGTGACAACAATTGATATAAAGAAGTTGGATTTTTTTATAAAATATATATATAATCCAAAGAAAAAAAATATTGTATATTCATAGTAGAATATACATGTTCTTGGTCATTCAAAACAAGCCTTGACGGGCTTTCCTTCAAAATTGTTTGACGTCCTTCATAAGTATCTAGTTGCCTATATTGACCACTTCAACAAGTAATCTTTCTTATTACATCTTGTACAAAACACTTCTCAAGAAAACTATAAAGTCGTCTTCAAAAGTGGAACTCCATAGCTTTGGTTTATGTTCGATCAAAAAACGCGTAGAAACCGAAGGCTCCTTTCTGAAGTTGTAATGCTTCTTTAGAGAGCTCATCTTCCTTGGTATTGAATTCCTGCAAAATATGATGGAAAGACAACCACTCGAAAGCTTTGAAATTGAGTTGAATCTCTTGCATAATAGGGGTCAAGTTTGAGTTTTTGAAGGAAATATTACCCCTTTCCCAGTCTATGGCCATTTCGAGTCACCAAACACTTGAAGTTTGCTAAGATTTTTTACCTTAGTCATGTCTAGCAGAGTCCAAAGAGCAGTGAGTTCAACTTTTTTGTTTGTCCCACCGTCTGGAGCATATCAAATGTGAATGAAATGATTATGAGTGATAAAAAGGACCACCCCTACACCGCATTGTGGTGGATTCCCTTGGCATGCACCATCAAAATAGCCCAAAGGAACAACATAGTCAATAGGGAGGGGATTGGAGTGTGAGTCTTTTGTTACCTCAGATCTTGTTAAAATATTGTGTAACTGCAAAGAATATTCTTATCCCCTTTGTGGATAAAGATAAAATATATTTATTATTGATTAGATCAATCTCCTTTTGTGGATTGATCATGTCGGGTATTGTAAATGACCAAATCCCCTTTTGCGGATTGGTCAAACCCTTATTGTAATAGGCTAAATAAGAAGTAGGCCCCAGAATATATTAAAGGTGGTTATAACCACCTAGATGAAGAAGTTGGCCCTGCCAGTGAAGAGACACTTCCACATGTGCCATAATTGTATAAATAAGAGAGGCCAGCGCCTCATTTAGACACACACTCAGCTCACTCATCTAGTGCGCAAGTTTTGAAGGAAGCTGCAGTTGTCGGTTGCCGGAAGAAGGAAGAGAGAGAGGCATGTTGCTCAGTGTTGGATATTCTCTATTGTTTGGTTCATTATCTTGCCATTGTATTGGCTATCTATATTAAGGAAGTTTTGTTGGGTTTTCTTCCCCTTGAGGGTTTCCCAGGATAAATGCTTGTGTACTCTTGTGATTGTGTTTCTCTCAGTGATCCTGTCTATGCTATTGTTATCTAGTAAATTGAAAGTAACCTAATAATAGCTTAAAATTTAACATGGTTTCAGAGCTACGCTGAAGAGATCATCTTTCACAGGAAAAAGAAAAATGTCACTGTTGTCGTACATGAAAATTAGGGTTTTTCATTAAAGAAGGTTTTCAGCCCCAAATCCATCTAGAAAGGTGTGCCCTACCTCAAGGAACATTTTGGCATCTTTAGCGCACTTTTTCAATGGCTAGATCTCCCGGAAAGTGAAACCCTAGTTTTCACAAAGTACCAGAAGTACCAGTATACCAGTGTACTAGAAGTACCAGAAGCACCAGTCCAGAAATCCGTAGATCAAGTTTGGAGGGGTAAAAGTTGGATTTTCTAAAATCTAAACACACCAGGCTACTCGCCTCAGTCCAACGCATCTTTTGGTGAGTTCAGTTTTCAGATCCAAGTAATTTGATTTTTTTATTGTTTCTATAGCCCGGAGGGCTAGGGTTTCTTATACAAGAAAGAATGGCTACCAACATGAGGGTAGAAGACAGGCTGGAAGGATCTAGGAACTTCTGATCTTGGAAGCATAGGTTGCAAATGATTCTAGACGAGAATGATCTCCTAGAACATGTTACAGTGGGTGTACTAGAACCAGATGAAGAAGAGGAAAAGACCAAGCATAAGAAGAATGAAAAGAAAGAAAAGAGAATCGTGTCAAATTCGATAAAGGATCACTTGATCCCTCATATATCCGAATTAAAAACAGCAAGGCAAATGTATGAATCACTCAACAGGTTATATGAAAGCAGAGACATTAGCCAGAACCTTACCTTAAGAAATCAACTTTGTAATATGAAGATGGACAACTCAGAATCTGTCACATCCTATCTTATGAGAGTTTCTTAGATCAGAGATCAGGTTGCAGCTATTGGAGATGTCATTAGTGACAAAGAACTTGTAACCACAACCCTAAATGGATTTCCAATATTTTGGATTCATTTTGTACAAGGAGTGTGTGCAAGAAGCAAGTTACCCAAGTTTGATAAGTTATGGGCAGATCGCACACACGAAGAATCTAGACTTGCAGACCAACAGAAGAGATTAATTGTTGATGAAGAGGAAACTCTTACAGTTCAAAAGAACAAAAGAATTTCCTTCAAAAGGAACAATAAAAAAGCTAACTCCGTAAGAGTTCCAGACAAGAAGAAAGATGTTTCAAAGATCAGATGCTACAACTGTCAAAAGTTGGGACACTTTCCTATGACTGTCCTCAAGGAAAAGGGAAAAGAAAGCATCAAGCACATGTGGCAGAGGAAGAGGAATCTCCTCCCTCAAAGAAAGCTTTAGCGGAAATTAAGGATTATGCACTTTAAGTTGAACATAGTTGATTTGAAGAAAGATAGCAAATGGTGGAGTCCGTGGAGCCTCCCCACACAAAAACAAAAGATAAGTATTCATGTTTATTTCTAGTATCTTGTTTACTTCAATACTTTATCATTACAAGTTAGATTTTTGTGAGAATGTTAATTAACCTCGTTTTACTTTAGTGTCTATGCAGACTTATGAAGGAAGTATCAAAGAAGAGGATGAAGAAAGAAATAACATATTTATTTCATGTATGATCACTCATGAGAGTGACAAAGAAAGCATACTATAAGTAAGTTTACAAGTCTCAGAAGAAAGAACTTATGTCGTGACTTGTAGAAGTTAGACAACATGAGAAGGAAGTATGATATGGTGACAGTCAATAAAGACCAGACGATATCCAATATTTATATAGGAGCGGGAGGCTCCAAAAGATGCAGAACAGAAATATTCAAGATGAAGAAAAAGATGAATACTTAGATATAGTTGATGAGATGCAGGTAAATAAAGGTTTCTCCAGTATCGTTCTTATAGATGGAGAGGGAGCAGGTTGATCCAGCATGAAGACAGAAAGAAAGAAATATTCGAACTCAAGAAGACACCCAGGATATTATAGAAGAAAACTTCAAGGATGATGACTAGAAGCTATTAGCTTGGTGCAAGAGGGAGCCATGTCTCCTAGTTCGAAATGAAGGATCGTGATTTGATGCAATTAGAAAAGCAGATGGATGGTGCCCAGATATTTTGATCAAGATGAAAACTATCAAGTAGATGGATGGTGCCCAGTAGATGGGTAGCATGGTATTATACCATTGAAATATTTTGGACCATAAGAGATTTTTTTAGATCCCATAGCTAGACCTTTGTAGAGAAGGAATGAGCAATCCCACAGGTAGACCTTCGTAGAGAAGAGGAATGAGAAATTTGCCAAGGTTGGCCTCTGTCCAAGTGTTGAGTTTTGGATACTCTAGGGACATGCTAGAATACCCTCATAGAGAGGGGTGTGACCAACCTCATAGAGAGGAATGTGGATGTTTCTCCAAGGGGCAGCGGGCAGATACTCTCCTCTAGCCAAGGATTGAGTAGCCTGGAACACAAACCTTGACCATGTGGAATGGTTAGTTGGATATTGAGGTTTGTGTTGTGATCCTGTGCGGATCATGGAAAGGGAGTCTAGTCTTTCCCAGGCTAGCATCTTAGCTTCTCTAGTTCATGTGGGATGACTAGGAGTGAAGCTATGGTTGTAGTCCTCCCTAGTGGATGGGTGAGATATATGACTACAAGAGAAGGGAGAACATAAAAGGAAAGGAAAAACTCATAGAATATCTTCTGTGTGAAGATAAGATATCTTCTGTATGAAGATAAGAAAGAAGTATCTTCTGCATGAAAACGAAAGAAATAAAGAGTATCTTCTGCGTGAAGATAAAGAGAACAAAACTTCTGATGATTTATAGATATGCCAGTCAATGATCATGATGCCAAATGACCAAGTGGATGCCTCCAGTTATCCAGTTAATGATGATTACCCAGTTGATGATGTTATCCAGTTGATGTTGTTATCCAGTTGATGATGTTATCCAGTGGATGTTGCTACCTAGTTGATGTCGACATCCAGTGACCTGTCAAAAGATAAAGAACATCATTCTTGTTAAGAGGGAGTGTTAAAATATTGTGTAACTGCAAAGAATATTCTTATCCCCTTTTGTGGATAAAGATAAAATATATTTATTATTGATTAGATCAATCCCCTTTTGTAGATTGATCATGTCGGTTATTGTAAATGACCAAATCCCCTTTTGTGGATTGGTCAAACCCTTATTGTAATAGGCTAAATAAGAAGTCGGCCCCAGAATATATTAAAGGTGGTTATAACCACCCAGATGAAGAAGTCGGCCCTACCAGTGAAGAGACACTTCCACACGTGCCAGAATTGTATAAATAAGAGAGGCCATCACCTCATTTAGACACACACTCAGCTCACTCATCTAGTGCGCAAGTTTTGAAGGAAGATGCAGTTGTCGGTTGNGAAGAGAGAGAGGCATGTTGCTCAGTGTTGGATATTCTTTGTTGTCTAGTTCATTATCTTGGCATTGTATTGGCTATCTATATTAAGGAAGTTTTGTTGGGTTTTCTTGCCCTTGAGGGTTTCCCAGGATAAATGCTTGTGTACTCTTGTGATTGTGTTTCTCTCAGTGATCTTGTCTATGCTATTGTTATCTAGTAAATTGAAAGTAACCTAATAATAGCAGAAACTTTAACAAATCTTCCTTGAATTCCTCATCCATACCGAGCGTGAGAGTGGTTGTTACTTCAGGAGGGACCATCTTTTCCTTGAAGATGGCATTGTTACGTGCCCACCATAAATTGGAAACGATAATGCTTGGTCGAACTGCATAAAGAGAAACGGATTTGTCATGAATCCATGATCTGAAGCAATCCTCCAGAGAATCCTTGTTCCAATCAGCATTGGCCAATAACTTGTCTTTTATCATCCTCGAGACTTGGCCTGCATAAGGGAAAGAGATGAAGAGATGAGATACAGATTATGAATTCGATTTACATAGATGACACTTATTAGGACCACACCATCCTCTCTTTAAGTCGTCCCAAGTCAATAATTTATTTTTCAGGGCAAGCCAAAAGGTAATTTTGCAGCGAGGGGAATTTTAACTTCCACAAAGGTCTCCACCACCAAGACATGGGGGTATCAGTTCCGTCTTCTAACTAGGATTTGTAGCCTAGTTTGACAATGTAGGACCCATTCAAAGGGTTCTTAGACCAGGAAAGAGAGTCATCGACCTCTTCATCTAGGGAAATGAAGTTTTCACATAAAAGAATGATAAAGATTCCCATTCATCAGATAGAGCTTCGGGAAGATCTATCGCAACTGCATCCTTCTAGGCCAGTCGACCTCTTAGATGAGGTATACCAATGCTTGCATTGACCAGGGAAAAGATGATTTTATCCCTTAAAGACGGAAGGAGGGGAAGGGATAGTATGAAATTGTTTCCTGCACCTAGCCATGGGTCTTCCCCCAAACGTACACTTCTCCCATTACCAATGCGCCAAATTGTCCAGTTTCCTACCAGTGGAAAGGCTTCCACCAAGGCTTTCCAAACGATAGAACCTTTTGAATATTTGACTGAGTTGCGGAACCATTCCACAACAGATTGATTTGAAAAGTATTTTGAGTTCATAACTCTAGTCCACAATGAACTTCCTTACGTTAATATCCACAAATTTCTTTCGGCTAGAGCTCGTGAAAAAGGTCGAGTGTCCTTCAGTGCCCAGCCTCCCATTTCCTTGGGGGATGAAATAGTTTTCTAACTAGACAAATGAGTGCCCCAGGGGAAATTCTGGCCAACCCATAAAAATTGAGAACTTAACCTGCGAATTTTTTCTAGGACCCCCTTTGGCATTGCAGCAATGGAATTCCAATACACAGGAATGCTTTCTAAAATTGCTTTGAGTAGTGTCAATCTTCCGCCCCTAGACAACAACCTGTTTACCCATACAGAGATCCTGGCCTCCACTTTTCTAATTAACCAGCTCCAATCTTCCTTTCTGTAGCAATCTAGTTTTAGAAAAAAACCCAAGTAATTTAAACCTTTGTTTAGAGTTCTTCGTTGAGCCGGGATAATATTAAAAAAAGAGGATGATTCTACTTCATAGTAGTGGTTAAGAATGATACAAGATTTTTCCAAATTGACCATCATGTCAATGGCACTACAAAAAAGGTTTAGGATGCTTTTAAAGGAAAACAGTCCCTCTGAGATATGAATATGCAGGAGAAGATATCATCCACGAACAACTGATGAGAAACCACTTCTGAATCATAGACTCTAATCCCTCCTATGATGCCATTGGAATGCACCTCCTTTATCATTTTACTTCGGGCCTCTTTGATAATCAAAAAGAGGAAAGGGGACAGCCCTGGTAGAGTCCTCTCTGTTGATATTATGGTAGTTGTGGGAGGGATTAACCACCATATGTAACCTTTGACTAGAATAGAATATTCCAGAAGAAAGAGAAACCCTAAACAGATGTGTGAAAACCCTAGAAGACATGTTGGCGCAACAAAATATATAATATTAAGGTATTATCCTCCAGGAAGACAAGTTGGCTTCACAAGAAAAAGATAAATAGAAAATATAATTACCAGAAATTCAGGTCAGCCCAACTAGAAAAGTCACTTGATAGATTAATAAAAATAGAGGACATCTTGGCTCATTTGTTCACTCACTCTCACTCATGAAACCAGAAACAATGTGCAAGTTTGGAGGAGGAGCAACAACAGCTGCAATTTTACAGTTTTCTCTTTTTTCCAGTTTTTCTAGTACTTTGTCTTGTGCTCTACCCTTGGAGAAGGTGTGTTCTCTTGGTTATTTGTTGGTTATGGTGTGGCTTCCTGTAATCATTCTTTCTGTCAAAGGTTAAGGTGCTCGAGGGTGGCTTTGTGCCTATGGTTGGGTGACAATGGTGTAGCATTTTCTATGGTGATACGAGCACATCAACATTTACCTAATAGCTTATGGGCCCACACTACCTTCAGAACAGTCTAACCGCTAGAAGGTAGATCGAGAGTTCCTTGTCAAGCTCGTTGTAGGACCAGTTGCAACTGCAACTAGGGTTTCTGATTTTGCAACTGCAATAAACCCTAAACCTAAATTCTTGGACATTTTCAGTGAAGCAATGGACCTCATTTTTGGGTATTCTAGTGTGCCCTAGCCTAGCGCGCCCTCTAGTGCCCTCAGCCATCAAAAACGTCAAGTTTGAGTTTTTGGGTCAAAGTCATAGGTTGACTGGTCAAAGTCAAAATCAAAGGTTGACTTTTGGTCAAAATTGATTTTTGTGGTCAAAGTTGAAATTTCAGGGTTTTTAGCTTGTTCTAATCGTTGAACCTTTTTTATTCAGTTTCTAACCTCTTCTTGTCAAGATGGTGTCTAGTTTCATATTAGAAGACAAGTTGAACCATACTACAAATTTAAAAGGTATGCACTTGTATATTCTTTTCAAGTTATATCATCCAACAAAGCATGAATGTGTTCGCAGGGGATGTACAAGAGACCTTGTCCAAGCAGTGATTTTGAATTCAATACATTTAGAGGAACAATCGCACCCTCCCTAGCAGTGAAGATTGCAGGTTCGATTATTTAAAAATTGATATGTTTCTAGTTGTTATGGCATTATTATGATCTTATGTTGCATCTTGATCTATTGAAGTTATTATACTAACCCCTTAATAATAGAGGTACACTTATTGATCTCCTCTCTAAGAGATATTCTTATTATTATGTAAATGTTTATTGTTTATGAGACGAAGTTGATCTCCTTTATATGTTCTTGGCTACTGGCCTAGACTCCAGGCAGGATATCTTCCATGGAGGATACCATGGAGATTTTGTTGTTCTTGTTTCTTGTTCCGGGCAAGTCATAGAGATAAATCTAAGAGGGAGTTAGACTCAGAGGGATTCAGTGATCAAGAAGAAGCCAGCATAGTTTCGTGACACTTTGTAGAATGCAAAGGGGCATGCAGCAGACAGAAGCGTGGTCAGAGGATTCTCTAAAATAGAGGGAGTGGATTTCAGAGTTAGAGATGAAGGATCTTGACCGGATATATTGGGATTGGAAGCGTGGATGGAACTAGATGAGATATTCAGTGAGGATACTGAAGAGGTTTAGCATGATGGACAGGAAGTCCATGACCACACTATGACCACACATTTCAAGAAGTTGTGTGACGGGATAGACATTTTCTTTGCAGAGAGCACCTTGTGCCAATATATGGTTGAGCCATGACCGTATTATTGGGTTACATCACAACATGTAGGTACCTATGTTGTATAGAAAAATATGATTGATCTCTGATGATGAAGTATGGTTGCCAGGATATACAGTTTTTGGATTGGAAGTGCAGAAGACAGATCTAGAACCTGGGGTGCCACTTCAGCTTGGGATCGAGTAGGATTTCCAAACAAGCGGGGAAGCAGATATGTGTAGCACTCAGTCGTATATCATAGCCAGTGACGCAAGATATGAAGCATGGTGGCTTTTCGAAGGATCTTGCGAGACTTCATCAGAGACATGGTGCATGAAGGAGCAGTGAAGCTCCATCACATATCCACAAATGCATAGATAGCTTGGAAGGAATGTAAATGTTTCCCTGGGGGAGTGTTGATGATTGCAGCATCGTGCTAATATTCCAAGATTTATCAAACAGACTTGATCATGTGGGAATAGGCCCAGATGTAATCTTCGACGGAATGAAGATTTGAGTTGTTTCTAGATCTCCTATGTGTGAATTTCATCAGGCCTTGATACTCTCACGAGTAGGTGAGTAGCCCCGATAAGCATCGGGCTGACTCTATCTCCACATGAATTGGGATGTAGACCAGGGGAGATAGGGAACATCTACATTCGGAGTAGATGTGCCCCAATGTAGTCTTCGACTGACTGAAGACTCGAGGTGCTTGAGGTGATATTCCATGTGTCTGATAGTATCGAGTTGAATGCATTCAAGGAGTGATCCTATGAGAGGATCACCATGAGGTATTTGTGGCTCCTATGTGGTCATAATTCTTGTCATGGGACAAGAACAACCCGAGGTGCTAGACCCGAGGTGCTAGACACGCGTGTCCGATAGCATCAAGCTAAATGCATTCACTGAGTAGTTGATCATATGAGAGGATCAACTATGAGGTGAATGTAGCTCCGATGAGGTCATGATTATTTTCATGGGACGGGAATGACCCAAGGTTCTAGACACATGGTGGTGGAGATGGATCATTAATATAGCTAAATGAGGCTCATGGATATTGTGATATTGTCTATGACAGAAGAATACCAAGAACAAGTACGA
Source organism: Picea mariana (assembly GCA_032191745.1). Taxonomy (NCBI): domain Eukaryota; kingdom Viridiplantae; phylum Streptophyta; class Pinopsida; order Pinales; family Pinaceae; genus Picea; species Picea mariana. Next base: position 27,837 of record JASDQU010029028.1, on the reverse strand, counting down.
TGATATATTTTTATGATTGCTACCAGATAATGATGATAGTAATTATGATACTCACAACATGGGTGTAGGCCATGACGATGATGGTGACACACAATACGAGGTGTATCTCTAGTGTTATCTAGTATTTATGCCCCCTAGACGAGATTGACAAGTCCACATGGGTGTAGCCATGTCTAACGTAATGATGCTACCAGTAGCATGGTCTGCATAACCATAACGAGAGGATCATGGCATAGCGAGCAAGGCTATGAAGACCATAAGGGAACATCATGCTTAAATACCACCCTAGCTAAGAGGGAGTGTTGATATTATGGTAGTTATGGGAGGTATTAACCTCCATATTTAACCTTTGACTAGAATAGAATATTTCGAAAGCAAGAGAAACCCTAAACAGATGTGTGAAAACCCTAGAAGATATGTCAACTCAGCAGAATATATAATATTAAGGTAGTATCCTCCAGGAAGACAAGTCGACTTCATAGGAAAAAGATAAACAAAAAATATAATTACCAGAAAGTCAGGTCGGCCCAGCCGGAAAAGTCACTTGACAGATTAATATAAATAGAGGATGTCTTGGCTCATTTGTTCAATCACTCTCACTCAGGGAACCTGTAACAGTGTGCAAGTTTGGAGGAGGAGCAACAACAACTGCAGTTGTACAATTTTCTCTTTTTTCAGTCTTTCTAGTACTTTCTCTTGTGCGCTACCCTTGGAGAAGGTTCGCTCTCTTGGTTATCTGTTGGTTATAGTGTGGCTTCCTAGAATCATTATTTATATCAAAGGTTAAGGTGCTTGGGGGTGTATTTGTGCATATGTTTGGGTGACAATGGTGTAGCATTGCCTATGGTGAAACGAGCACATCAACATTATTCTAACGCTCTCAAGGCTTTCAAGAAACAAGAAGGATCCCCATTGATGAGGACCACGAAGGAGGCACTTTGTAAGCATCCCATAATCCAGTTAATAGAGTTCATATTCATCCCCATATGAATGAGCACCAGTCGCAAAAAGGTCCAGTTAAATCTGGCATATGCTTTTGACAGGTCTAGTTTAAGGATGGTTGCTTTCATATTTTTTTTCTTGACAGAATGGAGGACCTATTGGGCAAGAGCTATTGCATCATGAATCTTTATGTTATGTAAAAACTTGAACTATTCTTCCCTAATGATCTCATTGAGCATCGATCTCAATCTTCTTGAGAAAGCTTGGAGATTAGCTTATAAATTATGTTACAGCAAGAAATCGACATGTAATCCTCAAAAGAGTTTGTGTTATGTTTTTTAGGGATGAGACATAGGAGAGTCGAGTTTAGAGGACCGTGTACCCTTCCTTCTCTTTGAGACTCCCTTACCACCCAGAGCAGGTCATCTTTCAGGAGGTTGTAGAAGGATTTACAAAATCCGACTGAGAAACCATCCAGGCCCAGAAATTTTCCATTCTGCATGGATGAAAGCGTTGACCACAGTTTTTCCTCGGTTACCTCTTTGTTTAGTGAAAGATTCATATCTTCCAAGAAGACTGAGAGAAATTTGTCGACAACTTCCAGTATTTCCTAAATAGGGCATTCAGTTGGGGATGAGAAGAGTTTGTTGAAGTACCTTGCGTCAAGTTCATCATTTTCCTTGAAAGAGATAGCCGCATTCCCATATTCATCTTGTTAGCACCATGATTTTCATAGCTAAGGCCAGAGGTTTGTCAGCAGTTTGCAAAGTCATGCTTGTTAACACCAATATTTTTTATATGTCTGGCATCATCTAGCATCTCCAAGGGTCGGTTTCAAAGGGAAGATTTATCATTTATTATTTCCATTTCCATTTGCAACTGCACACTGCAAAATTCACTGTGTGCTGCAAAATTCACTGTGCGCTGCAAAAATTCACTGCACGCTGCAAAATTTGTTATGCGCCTCGCAGAGGATGCTGTCGCACAGAGAATGTTGTCGCACAAAGGACGTTGTCACATAGAGGATGTTGTCGCACAGATAATGTTGTCGCTTAGAGGATGATGTCGTGTAGAGGATGTTGTCGTGCAGAGAATGTTGTCGCGCAGAGGACGTTGTCGCGCAAAGGACGCTGTCGCGCAGAGGATGTTGTCGCGTAGAGAATGATGTAGTGCAAAGGATGTTGTCGCACAGAGGTTGTTGTCGCGCAAATGATGTTGTCATGTATATGATGTTATCGCGTAGAGGATGTTGTCGCACATAGGATTTTCCTATGCACAGGCTACAGGGCGCGCTGCGCAAATGACTGGTTTAGTAGTAAAATTCAAGATCACTTTCTGACCAAATGGAGAGGAATTTTAAAAATCCCCGAGAGGTTTTTTTCGAGGACAAACCATATAATAAAAACCTCTCTCATATTTGAAAACCGTTTCATATTTTGGGAGATTTGAAGGAATATTTGAGCCCTATTTTTCAGTTTTCATGATTTCCTTTCCAAGACATGTTTTTTGTGACACGTATTCTAGCCAACTAGAGACGAATTTCAAGAAACCGAGAGAGGTTTTTCTTCATAACGAGCTTACCTACAAAATCCTCTCTCAATTTTGAAAAATCATTTTTTATTCGTGAGATATGATATCATATTTAACGCATGTTTTCCCAGTTTGTTGCACAATCCGCTGCGTTTTTGTTGTAGGTTACTGTTGCGTAGCAGACTTGTTGTGCAGGGGTGATAGAGTGTCCAGCAATGAACATGATGGCTTATCACAACCATATGGTCAATATTTTGATCATTATCAATGATTCTAAAGAATATTTCGGTTACGATTATGATTTGGCAAAGTCGGATTTTTTATTTTTAGTAAATCCGTTAAAGTTATTGTTCTCTTTTAAAGAAATCAGATCCATGATTCTAGGAGAGAGGAGTTCAACCCTAGTAGCCAAGGGTGACATTAGTTTTCTATATATGGGGATCATTTTCATGTAAAAGGGGTTGGTTGAAAAAACAGTGTAGATAGTGACTATTGAATGTATCTTTGAACTCGACTGAAACTTAATGCAAAGGTCCTGAAACTTTGACGAAAAGATTCTAACAGTGGCAGTTTGATGTATTGTACTCTCTTTTTGCGTATGTGATTTCATGTGTTCTTTATATTCATATATGTATTTTTTTGTCTAAATAAGAACATGATTCGAATCTAGAATTCACCGCGCGGTGCTCTAGATTTGCGCCATTTAGACGAGTGTGTTTCTTCTAAAATTGAACTCTGAATTCATCCCCCACGGTGCTCTGAGTTGCTTTATGTGTTTTTCTCCCACCACACACAACCTTTTTTAACTGAAAGACTATTGCTTATTTAGCCTTTATCCTCTCAAGTTCAGTCACCAAGTCATATGTTTCTATCGTTTTCTTGAATTGACTCCATAGCCCAAGGTCTTGCTTTTCTTTCACCAATAAAACCAGAAATATTGTAACAAAGTGTTAAATCTAGCTGACATTTTAAAGCCATAACCTATACAGAGACAAAGTCTCAGAGAGAGCCCTCTCCATGTCGGAAAGTCTAGTTTATGGCCTCAAAGTTGGTTTGTAGGTTGCCTTTGTCATTCATTTTCTCAGTCGAATGAAGTTTATAGAGTGCTAACATTCTGGCGTCGTTGTTGGGGATGATTGTTATTATTTTCCTCAAGAAGAACGACATTGTTTTAGTTCTAAGGTCTGAGAGAAGTAGACACTTAGGCACATATTGGTTGTATTTCTGCTCTAGCGACTCCACACATCAGAAAATCAGTTTGAAGGTGATTCCAATGGCATAAGAATCCAGAGCTAAAGTTTTCATGGCGACTTCATTGTTCAAAGAGCTCGAGGTATGAAGAGTTTCTTGGCTTTAGAATGGCAAGCTTGGTTTTCGATCCAGGTACTTCATCAAACAAAACAACAAGGTTGGTGGCAGACCTTGTTTCTCTTCAAAAATTCAGAAATTGGATTGATATGTCTCCTAAGCATTATTGGTGTGGAGATATTTGTTCTTCATTATTATCTTATTTGGATTCTTGTCATATCTTTAGTCAAGAACATAAGTTAGAATGTTTACAGAATCTTATTATGGAACTTGAGATAGAACAAGAAGCACAATGGATATGCCAAGATTCATCTCCTTTTGAAGAATTTTCTGACCAAGAACAAGAACAATATGAATTGAAGACAGATGAAGCACTCTTAACTCGTTCATAACAATATAAAAGAGGGTATGAGGCTTCCATGGCTCACTATTACAAGCATTATGATCTTAGGACTGAAGTTATTAGTCCAAAGTTCATCCTGCCAATAAAAAATGAATCTTTAGTCAGCAAATAGTCCTCATGTCGAAATAAAGATGTTCAAAAAAAAAATTATGACATGGACAATGTGAACGGTCAGAAAGAACCATTTAAAGACTATCTCATTGTTGGTCATAAAGAAGTGATAGTTGTTTCTGCTCTCAAATATCCTTTTGCATCTCTGTTGAAATCTTCAATCGAAATCAGCTATGTAATGTTTGAACATGAGGTCAGTTTCAAATGGTGGTATAACCTGTCATATTTCAGTGTTGACTTTATGACTGGAGGAGCTGAAAGAAAGCTGCAATCAAGAAACCATTTGCTTGATTGGCTTCATTAGAAATATGGGATTACTTGATTTGGAATTTGTCCTTAGTAAAGTAGGGTAGGTAGGAGTATGAATAAGCTTGGTTCTACGAGTATTTCTTTCAGCAATCTGCAGTTTTCATTTTCAGTAGATTCAAGATTTCAGTTTGGAGCACATACAGTTTTGGGTTTTCAGCGGATACAGGTGACAAGTCAGAGCAGAGTTTTCAATGGTTCAGGAACAGCCTAATGGATAAGGCACTTGGTCTACTGTTCTTTTCTACCTCGCAGGGAGGATAACATCCCCATTGGAGCCAGCTGTTAGCACCATGATTTTCATAGCTAAGGCTAGAGGTTTGATAGCAATTTGCAAAGTCATGATTGTTAGCACCAATATTGTTTTTATCTCTGGCATCATCTAACATCTCCAAGGGTTGATTTCAAATGGAAGCGTTATCATTTATTATTTTCATTTCCATTTGCAACTGCACGCTGCAAAATTCACTGCGCGCTAAAAAATTCATTGTGCATTGCAAAATTTGTTACGCGTCATGCATAGAATGTTGTCACACAGAGGATGTTATCGCGCAAAGGACGTTGTCACATAGAAGATGATGTCGCGCAAAGGAAGTTGTTGCGCAGAGGATGTTATCGCACAAAGGGCGCTGTCACACAGAGGATGTTGTCGCGTAGAGCATGATGTCACGCAAAGGATGTTGTCACGCAGAGGATGTTTTCGCGTAGAGGATGTTGTCACGCAAAGGATGTTGTCGTGTAGAGAATGTTGTCGCGTAGAGAATGTTGTCGCGCATAGGACCTTGTCGCATAGAGGATGTTGTCGCGCATTGGATTTTCCTGCGCACATGCTACAGGGCGCGTTGCACAAATGACTGATTTAGTAGTCAACTTCAAGATCATTTTCTTGCCAAATGGAGAGGAATTTTGAAAATCCCTAAGAGGTTTTTGTCGATGACAAACCAAATAACAAAAACCTCTCTCGGATTTGAAAATCGTTTCATATTTTGGGAGATTCGAAGGAATCTTTGAGCCCTATTTTGAAGTTTTCATGATTTCCTGTCCGAGACATGTTTTTGCGACACGTATTCCAACCATCTGGAGACTAATTTCAAGAAACCGAGAGATTTTTTTCTTTATAACGAGATTACCTACAAAAACCTCTCTCAGTTTTGAAAAATCATTTTTTATTCATGAGATATGATGTCATCTTTAACGCCTATTTTCCTAGTTTGTTGCGCAATCCACTGCGTCTTTTGTTGTAAGTTATCGTTGCATCGCAGACTTGTTGTGCAGGGGTGACAGAGTGTCCAACAGTGCACATGATGACTCATAACAACCATATGGTCGAATTTTGATCACGATCAATGATTTTAAAGAATATTTTGGCTACGATTATGATTTGGCAAAGTCGGGTTTTCTATTTTTAGTAAATCCGTTGAGGTTATTGTTCTATTTCAAAGAAATCAGATCCATGATTCTAGGAGAGAGTAGTTCGAACCTAGCAACGAAGGGTGACATTATTTTTCTATATATGGGGATCATTTTCATGTAAAAAGGGTTGGTTGGAAAAACAGTGTAGACAGTGATTATTGAATGTAGCTTTCGAATTCGATTGAAACTTAATGCAAAGGTCCTGAAGCTTTGACGAAAAGATTCTAACGGTGGTAGTTTGATGTATTGTACAGTCTCTTTGCATACGTGCTTTCATGTGTTATTTATAGTCATATCTATATTTTTGTCTAAATAGGAACATGATTCGAATCTAGAATTCACAGTGCGGTGCTCTAGATTTGTGCCATTTAGACAACTATGTTTCTTCTAAGTGAACTCTGAATTCATCCCCAGCGGTGCTCCAAGTTCCTTCATGTGTTTTTCTCTCGCCATACACAACGATTTTTAACTGAACGATTGTTGCTTACTTAGCCTTTATCCTCTCAAGTTCAGCTACTAAGTCGTTTGTTTCTATCATTTTCTTAAATCGATTCTATAGCCCAAGGTCTTGCTTTCTTTCGCCAATAGAACCAGAAATATTGTATAAAAGTGTTAAATCTAGCTGACAGTTTAAAGCCATGCCCTGTACAGAGACTAAATCTCAGAGAGAGCCCTCTCCAGGTTGGAAAGGCTAGTTTCCCTCCTCAAAGTTGGTTTGTAGGTTGCCTATGTCATTCGTTTTCTCAGTCGAACGAAGTTTACAGGGCTCTAACATTCTATCGTCGTTGTCGGAGAACGAAACTGAAATATTCCCTGGGAGAAACAACAAAGTTCATATCTGAGTATTGATGGTGAAAAGTATTTAGACACAGAAATGGTGTACATCATTCACCTGGCGACTCCATTTTCAAGAATCTAGAATTCAAAATTTTCATGACGACTCCATTGTCCAAAGACTCAATAACATGAAGATTTTATTGGCAACTCCAATCAAACTTCAAATTTGATTCAGAAATTCCACTGGAGGACGAGACCATTGACAGCGCTATGAAAAGACATCATGGGAGAAAACAAATACCTAAATTTGAGTTTTTTCCAAGACATAATATTGTTTGTTACTAAGTATCATTTGTCCTTTCTTGAACATGCTAAACAAATTTTTATTTACCTGCTGCATTCAAATGATGATCATGAGAATATTGCAATTGTATATTCTCATTTTAAAGTTGTACATATATCTCTTCAGTTTATCACTGATTTTGATCAAAATCTTTCATCTGAGCCATGTGATGACCATAGCCAAGTTGATAAGCCTCATGAAACCAAGGTTGATGTCTCACCCCTTGTACTTGATCCAACACCCTCCAAGATTTAGCATAGATACAGTCATTTAAAATTACCTCACATCCTTCATGATTTTCCTCCAAAGCACTATAAGTACCTACATGTGCTTGATGGAGAACCTAATGCCATCACAATTGAAAAACACATCCAAGATTTTGAACATTTTATAGATTTGTTTGAGATTGATCATGATGATGTTTGTATGAGGGCTTTCTCTCAATCCTTGAAAGGGGATACCAAACATTGATTTAAACATTTGCAGCCAGAGACAATTAGCTCATGGGAGGAATTGAATAATGTCTTTTTGAAGTTTTGGGGCAAGGAGAAATATTTGGATCTACAGCTTACAGAGTTCTATGCCTTAAAAAAGCAGAGCAGTGAAACTATTTCTACATTCAATAGAAGGTTTTCCAGTATTTATTACAATTCTCCCAAACAAATTCAACCCACTAAAGATGTTGCCATGCTCCATTATGCAACAACTTTTCATCCAAATTTGTCTTTCCTCCTGATGGAAAGAAGACCTAAGCCCTTACAAAAAATGTTTAATGATGCTCAGGAGATTCAACACAATATCCAAGCATGTAAACATATTCGAAATGAGGAGTTGGATGTTGAAGAACATAACAGTGAATATGAACAGAAAACAGTTGATTTGAATATTGAGCAGAGAGTTAACAATATCATATGCCCTCTTGAAGTTTTAAATGCTAATGATTTTGCAAAGGATTATATTCCACTCATTGAAAGAGAGGGTGTTAATTTAGCTTTTGATCCATCCCATGATAAGCATGGGATTGATTGTTTTATATATTCATTTGTAGACAATCAAGAAGATGAATTTGCAAATCATCTTTTTGAAGAGAAGGTTGATGTTCCAAGCTTTTCCTTGTTAGATGACATTGTAGATGTTGTTGATTTCTCTATATATGATGAATATGATGATGATTATGATGTTGACTTCCCAAAACAACCAGTTGCATGTTCTGTATCAGAAAATGTTCATTTTCAACGGTGTAATGAGAGCAATCGACCTACATATCACATTTACAAAGAAGAAAGTATTGAATCAACTGAAGTAAATTATTTACCTTTATGCTTTTCTTCATTTAAATTGTTGAAAGAAAATTATAAGATCATCACTGAAGCAAAGGAATGTGTGCTAATGTCAAATTACAATGATTCACTGGAACAAATTGACAAGAAATTGCAGCAATCTTCTCATGTGTTTGATGACCCTATTACTTGTTATGTAGAAGGTCTTGTCAGTTCAAAATTACAACCATTGGTCGAATATTAATATGAAAATGAGTGTCTTCATCAATTCAAAGAAATTGAAAAATGTGCATATGACAGCAGTGAAGAAAATGAAGAAGGTTTTGAATCAAGTGAAAGAACCTTGTCATTGTGTTTTGCTTCTTTCAAATTGCTGAAGGAAAATGTTTATAATGTTTCAAATCAAAAATCCTCCAAGCATGATGTTGAATATGAAGAAAGCAGTGGACTTGCAAATGAAAATTATCTTCCATTATTTTTTTCTTCCTTTGAATTGTTGAAAGTAAATCATGAGATAACAGAAGAAGCAGAGAAGTCTGATTGCATTCACGGTGACACTGTTTTACATGAGCAAATTGTTATCGGTGAGGAATACCAACAACTCTCTCATGCATTTTTGTTGATTACATGGAAGATTATTTCAATTCAGATTTGCAGTATGTGCTCAACTACCAGCTTGGAAATAAAGATGATGGTCAATCAATGTCATCGTTAGATGTGGATTGTTTTCCACCCGGGGTTTCATTTCATCCAGCACTATCTTCTTGTTCAGAAGATTGTTATTTCCAACAATCTCAGCAGATTTTTCAGCCTCTTGGTGGCAATCATTAGGTTAAATCACATGAAAATAGGAATGCAGTGGAAGGGGTGAAACATGGTTGTTGTTTTGTGCATGTTTTAGAGGATCCATTTCTAGTTTTGTTGGAGGCAGTAAATAGTCCCAATGTTTTTATTTTTTGAGATTTGAATTTAAAGGTAAATTCTTGAATGAATTATCAGTAAACAGACTTTGGAGCAAGCATGTGCAAAGAAAATAAACAGTGGATAAAATGCTTGCATGGTTTCATTGGCATTATGATTTCATTTGATCAAAAGTTCATTTCAGTAGTTAGGGTAGGTAGGTGTGAATAAGCTTGTTGGTCAAGCATTTTTCAGTTTGGATTTTCAGTAGTGTGTACATTTAGATTTTAGCGGTGTATTCAGCGTTCAATCTCTAGTTGAGAGCAGTGTGTAGAGTTTGGTTTTTAGAAAACACTGGTGACGGGTCAGAGTAGAGTTTTCAATGGTTTGGGATCAACCTAATGGATAAGGCACCTGGTCTATTGTTCTTAGCTACATCACACGGAGGATAGAATCCCCATTGGAGTCAGTTGTTAGCACCATGATTTTCATAGCTAAGGCTAGAGGTCTATCAGCAGTTTGCAAAGTCATGCTTGTTAGCACCAATATTGTTTTTATGTCTGGCATCATCTAACATCTCCAAGGGTGGTTTCAAAGGGAAGTCTAATCATTTATTATTTCCATTTCCATTTGCAACTGCACGCTGCAAAATTCATTGTGCGTTGCAAAAATTGCTACGCCCCGCGCAGAGGATGTTGTCGCATAGAGAATGTTGTCGTGCACAGGATGTTATCACGCACAGGATGTTGTCATGCAGAGAATGTTGTCGTGCAAAGGATGTTGTCGCGTAAAGGACGATGTCGCGCAGAGGATACTGTCGCGTAAAGGACGATGTCGTGCAGAGGATGATATTGCGCAGAGAATGTTGTCGCGCAAAGGATGTTGTCACGTATAGGATGTTATCACGTAGAGGATGTTGTCGCGCATAGGATTTATCTATGCACAGGCTACAGGACGTGTTGCGCAAATGACTTGTTTAGTAGTCAACTTCAAGATCACTTTCTGACCAAATGGAGAGGAATTTTGAAAATCCCCGAGAGGTTTATCTCTCTCAAATTTGAAAATTGTTTCATATTTTGGAAGATTCGAAGGAATCTTTGAGCCATATTTTTCATTTTTCATGATTTCCTGTCCGAGACATGTTTTTTGCAACACGTATTTCGGCCAGCGAGAGACGAATTTCAAGAAACTGATAGAGGTTTTTCTTTATAATGAGCTTACCTATAAAAACCTCTCTCAGTTTTGAAAAATAGTTTTTTATTTTAAGATATGATATCATCTTTAATGCCTGTTTTCCCATTTTGTTGCGCAATCCGTTGCATTTTTGTTGTAGGTTACTATTGCGTAACAGACTTGTTGTGCAGGGGTGACAGATTTTCCAGCGATGCACATGATGGCTTATCACAACCATATGGTCTAATTTTGATCATAATCAATGATTGTAAAGAATATTTCGGTTACGATTATGATTTGGCAAAGTCGGGTTTTCTATTTTTAGTAAATCCATTGAAGTTATTGTTCTCTTTCAAAGAAATTGGATCCATGATTCTAGGAGAGAGGAGTTCGACCCTAGCAGCCAAGAGTGAAATTAGTTTTCTATATATGGGGATCATTTTCATGTAAAAGGGGTTGGTTGGCAAAACAATGTAGACAGTGACTATTGAATGTATCTTTGAACTCGACTGAAACTTACTGCAAAGGTCATGAAACTTTGATGAAAATATTCTAACGGTGGCAGTTTGATGTATTTTACTCTCTCTTTGTGTATGTGCTTTCTTGTGTTCTTTATATTCATGTATGTATTTTTTTGTCTAAATAGGAACGTGATTTGAATCTAGAATTCACCGTGCGGTGCTCTAGATTTGTGTCATTTAGACGAGTGTGTTTCTTCTAAAAGTGAACTCTGAATTCATCCCCCGCAGTCCTTTGAGTTGCTTTATGTGTTTTTCTCCCGCCACACACAACGCTTTTTAACTGAAAGACTATTGTTTATTTCGCCTTTGTTTCTAAGTCATTTGTTTCTATCGTTTTATTGAATTGACTCCATATCCCAAGGTCTTGCTTTTCTTTCGCCAATAGAACCAGAAATATTGTAACAACGTGTTAAATCTAGCCGATAGTTTAAAGCCATAACCTGTACAGAGACAGTCTCAGAGAGAGCCCTCTCCGGGTCGGAAAGGCTAGTTTTCGGCCTCAAAGTTGGTTTGTAGGTTGCCTCTTTCATTCATTTTCTCATCCGAACAAAGTTTACAGAGTGCTAGCACATCCTTTATTCCCCAAATCATATTGCAATTCCTTCGATAATTGGCGAACTGGTGAAAAAAAATTGTGTTGTTGTCTCTAGCTTTTATCCAAAGGGCCCTTCTTTTGAGGCGCCATTCTTCTTCCTCTTTTTTCAGCCACAAGGAACGCAAATCCTCTAATAGTTTGAGCTCCTCTAGTTGAACCCTGGAAAGGGGGCCCTCATACAAAAACTTATATAACCATGAGAGCTTCTCTTCTATTTCTAACAGGTTCCACTGCCTTCGGGCTCGCCAGATGAGAAACCATTTTTTGATGGCCCCTTTCAGCATTTTTAAGTTGGCTTCGAATTGAATCATCATCGATTCGGGCTTGAGGGGAGAGATATTCTCCCAAGAAGAAATTACCAACTTCGTGAAGTCCTCTTCTTCCAGCGAGACCTTACTAAATTTTAACGAGGCTAGGGAGTATCAAAACCTACGTGCCACTACAAAGGGATTGGACGATGGTCTGATATTCCTCCAACCTCTACCATAGATTTGAACTTGATACCCATTTCCAACAACACCTCTGAAACCAAAAACCAATCCAATTTATTCGCCACCTCCTCTTCCCCCGTTCTGAAATTTCACCAGGTGGGAGATAACTTGACTAGCTCCAAATCCACCAATCGGGCCTTCTCTAAGAAGGATATGAAGAAACTTCTTTGTCGATCCACTCTGGGGTTTTCCCCCAAAACTTCATGAAGGGAGAGGGAAAAATTTAGGTCCCCCACAACCACCAGAAGAGGGTTAGAGAATACCCCTGCAGAGAACAAATCCTCCTAGAAGGGGATCCTAACAGTGTACGGACCGTAAATATTAACAATTGTAAAAGCAAAATCATTGTCTTTATGCTTTAGCTTAATCGAGAAAAAGGATAAAACTGAGGAAGAAGACAACGCCTGAAAATCGGAGCTCCACCCAGTAAGCAGGCCCCCTGACATACCATTCGCATCAATTGTACTAAATGACTAATTTCTAAGCCAATAACTGAAGGTGTCCCTAGCTTTTTAATCAGAGCACATAGTCTCTTCGATCATTATGATATCAGGTTTCAAGCTTAGGATCAATCTTTTGACGGCTAGTTTTTTAGGGGTGCCCCCAACCCCTCTTATTTTGAAAGAAATCATTATCATCACGCCCCAGAAGGAAGGGATTTACCCTCTCTAAGGGACCTTGTAATGGTGGCTTGGGTTCCTTTGTGAATTTTCGCGGCATCTTTTTCCTTAGATTTTAACAGGTGGGATTTCCTACCAACCTGAGAGGGAGGAGGAGGAGGGTCAAGGGCCAAGCCACCTTTTGAAGGGGAGAGCTCTTTTGGGCGATCCTTGGATCTTAGAGCATAGCAAGAGAAAGGGGGTGAGGGGGTGTTGGGAGCCAAGAAGGGAGGGGAGGAAGTTCGGGAAGACGAAGCATCAATCCTTTTGGGGGAACGAAAGGAGCCCTTTGGGAGGGGAGAGCATGAAGGCTCTAAGCAGGGAACAGAAGGGGGGAAAGACCCCAAAGGGTGGGAGGCCAACAAAGGCTTCGTAGTCGTTCCAACCGGGGTAATGGGGGGAGGCGCAAGCGGGGGGCAAGATTCCTCTTGGAAAGGAGCTTCTCTTGGCAAGGAAAGGGGAGGAGGGGAATAGATGGAAGGGGGGGCGGGGGGAGCACTAGAAAGGAGGACTCCAAGGGCCAAAACAAGAAAGACAGAAGGAACAAGGATAAGGGAGGAAAAACCCATACCTAAATCGAAAGCCCGCATGACCGTGTCGCCTATATCCATGTTAAGAGAGACCACGGGTTCAGGTTCCAAAATGATTCAACATTCTTGCATTCTACCGATACTGCATCCACAACCTCCCTTTGCCTGATAGTCGACTTGGTTATCCATAATTTGGGAGGGGGTTGACTCAAGGGCACCACACGATAACATTGTGTCTATAAATGGCCTACCTCGTGACATCCAAAGCACCTAAAGGGTAGCCTCCAGTAGTCTACCTTTTGGTGCCAGATCTTGTCGGCAAAGACCAAATCTATACTTTCCACCAATCCTTCCCTTAAATCCACCTCAATCTGGATCCATGCCCACTGTCTATCTTTTCTTTATGCCCAGTTCGGCTCAAGCCTGAAAAAAGAACCCAATTTGTTTACAATTGCCTCCATCACTTCTCTAGACCAAAAATCCAGGGTTACACCTGGTAAAATCGCATAAACCTTTGTGACAGGCACAAATTCCTTTAAAGGATTGAAGTCCACAGTCCATGGTTTTAGGGTTAGACCTGTCGAACCCGAAAACCAAATTTTTTTTAAACCGTGTTGCAATCCTCGACTGACAGGAACAGGAAGGAGAGTCATCCCCTTGCTAGAAAATGAACTACCAGGGAGTATCCGATCAAGATGATTCAGCCAACCAGAGGTCTTTTTCCCCAGTTCTTTTCCATTAAATCTTCCCACAAGCATTTTCCCTACGAACTAGGAAACTTCAACAATAGAAATATCTTCTCCCACTACCATATTCACAGAACCACTCCTCGCTCTGATGCACTTCACAATTTGTTTTTGAAAAGATCCCATCGGAACTCGCCCTTTGAGAGTCTCTTCCTTCTCCCTGAACCCTCGCTTCATTTTCCTAAGAAATCGGGAGACAAAAGGCTTCGGGTTGAGAAATACTTGGGGGTACCAGACTTGTCTTCTTAAAAAGGTCGAAAGAGCCTGCGTCCTGGCTCCGTAGAGGTTCGCCTGGATTTGCAACATCCTTATCACGTTTGAATGTGGAGGATGGAGCTTCTCCACCTGAAAGAGGACTCGTGAGAAGTGGGGGATTAGACAGACTATCCCTTTCCATAAACTCTTTGAGGGAAACAAAAACTATGGACCCAACCAGACCGACGTCATAATCCACTTCTTCCTCATCTGATGATGCCATGTGTCCTAGGCCACGTGAAGCCACGCACTTCACCGAACTACGTGCTGAGGAAAGGTGGTGTTGGGGAAAAGAACCTCGATCGGGAAGGGAGGCCGAAGAGGGAATAGGGAGCCGGA
>JASDQU010029027.1:0-22713 GCA_032191745.1 Picea mariana | reverse complement strand
CATGATATCCACCAATGTTAGTGAAACCCCTGATTCATATGACCCATGGGTAGTACCTAGCCCTGGTGATTACCTCCGTTATGGTGACAAGATGGCTTTAAGTTCAGTCGAGTCCGTTTACCAAGCTATTCAATTAACATCCCCCTCCTCTCCTTCTCTCTGTGATTCATCTCCTTATCTGTCCCACTTGTTTTTTCCTACGGATGAGATGATCATGTCAATCATGTCTATGGAGGACACTCCCTGGGACGATGGGCATCGTCGATCCATTGTCTTCCTAGAACGTGATACCATAGAGAGTTACCAATAGATTTCGACTCCGTTGACCGTTGTTGTTATTTCTTTAGTTCCTGAGTCAACACATGATGTTTTTTACGAAGGGAACTTGAGTAACATTTCACCTACCAGTCCTCTCGAAATATCCATTAAAATTGGAGTCGTGGAGAATGTTCATATTGGGGCCTCATGTTTTACTGATGAGATCTACACGTATAAAGCCCTTTTCCAAGAATTCCGTGATGTTTTCGCCTGGAGTTACGAAGAGAGGTCAAGTATCGATCCTTATATCGTTGTACACGAGATTAAGACATACCCGTACACTAAACCCATTCGACAGAGACTTCGCCTAGTACACCCACGCAAAGTTGCTGCTATCAAGCTTGAAGTTGAAAAACTTCTTAAAGCTAGCTTTATTTATCCTGTGGCTTTGAGTGATTGGGTATCTAATCTAGTTCCGGTGAATAATAAACAAGGTACCATCCGTGTTTGTGTAGATTATAGGGACATAAATAAGGCTTGTCCTAAGGAAAATTACCCGACCCCTTTCGTTGACTAGATCGTCGGCAACTGTGCCAGCAACAAAATCTTCTCTTTAATGGATGGATTCTCCGGCTATAATCAAATTAATATTCTACCCGCGGACCAACACAAGACCACTTTTATTTTCCCTTGGGGAACCTTTCCCTACCAGAAATTACCCTTTGGTCTCAAGAATGCTGGCGCAATTTTTCAACGCGCTATGTCTTATGCTTTCCATGATATTAAGCACATTGTGCAACCCTATCTTGACAATCTGCAGGTGCATTCCATGCATCGCCATGAGCACCTGACACATTTAAGGGTCATTTTTCGTACGTTGTCGTTATTATCGTATCCACTTAAACCCACACAAATGTGTTTTTTGTGTGGAGTCCGGTCGAAATTTCTGTACCATCATGGGTATCATTCCTCTCTGATAGAAATAAATGTATAGTTATTATATGTTGCAGTCTACGCAATGTGATGCTTTATTTTGGTGGTTTATAATTATAGATATAATATCATAATGTGATCATGATACTCGATTCCTTTGGTCGACCTTGATGTCCCAATAAAGGGTATAATCGCTATGTAGGAATGAAAGTCTCGATGCTCCTAATTGAATATTGGAAACATTTTGGTGGTACTAAACCCCTGTGTCGAGTTCACCCCTAGTATTCTGAGAGCTATATGGATTGGTGATTCGAACAACTAGAGCTGGTCTCTACGAGCTTATGTAAACGGCATGAAAAAGCTATACCAGATGCTGAGCGACCACCGATGGGAAGAAAAGAATGAAAATGCGGGCATGAAGCGGGTGAACCGACTTTCAAAATGTTGTTGCACCTCTAACCACCTATAATCTTAACCTCGAAAAGAGAATAAATAGATAATAAAGAAAAAGAATAGGAACTGGGATCGACAAAGAGAATAAGGAAAAACAATCACCTATTCACCGGATTTATCGCCAGTCAACAAACGCCCGGTGAGGAAGCAACAAATACCCGTCAAGGGGTGACTAAATTCTTGGTTTTATTGTGTCGATACAGGAGATTTGAGTAGTCCCCTTGAAGGTTGAGGCTATTCTTAATTTACCTCCTCCTTCCATGCTACGCCAGCTCCAAAGTTTGCAAGGGAAGACAAAATTTTTACGTCGTTTCATCCCCAATTACATTGAACTGACGAAATGATTCACTCGGCTACTCAGGAAAGGTTACGAGTTCATATGGGATGATACTGCAAACAAAGCCTTCAAAGATTTGAAACTTGCCTTAACCCGTACACCCTTACTATTTCCCCCTAACTATAGACGAGATTATTTCCTCTACTTAGTTGCTTCAGACTCTACCATTTCTATGGTCTTAGTCCAATAGGATGATTCACATGACGATCATGTGATATACTATTTGAGTCAGAATCTCACGATTACCGAGACCAAATACCTACATGTGGAGAAACTGGCCTTGATAGTTGTTCAAGTTGTTGAACGTTTTCATCGTTATATCTTATTACGTAGAACCATTGTCATTTTCGATTGTAACCCTATGCAACATATCCTTGCCCGCCAATTATTAGGGAGCAAGTACTCCAAATGGATAGCGATTCTCCAGGAGTTTGACTTGGAATTCGAACGCGCCAAGTCAAAGAAATCTTTGGTTTTCGCCGAACTGATATGTGACCTTCCCTCCACTGAGATAGAAAATGTGGCAGAGGATTCCTTACCTAATGAATCCCTTTTTCTGATCAGTTTTAATGAAGTATGGTACAGAGATATCATTATCTATCTACAGACTCAAACTTTCCAGCCCGATTTCTCTAGTACAGATCTTCGTCGTATACGGTATCAAGCCCGCCAATACATCAGTCTTGGTGACACCCTTTATTGTTTCGGTATTGACTCCATTTTTCGATGATGTCTCACTTACGATAAAGCTGAGAAAGCTTTGAATGACTGTCACTCTGGAGCATGTGGCGTTCATATGCCTAGGTATGCCACTACCCAAAAGATCTTATGAGCGGGTTATTTATGGCCTTCTTTGTTTAAGGATTGCATTACCGTTGTTCAGAAATGCCATGCTTGCCAAACTTATAATAACAAGATAAGATCTCATCCTGCTCCCTTACATCCTTTAGTTTTCATTAGTCCATTCACCAAATGGGGCATTGAATTCATGACATGTAACACTCACTTGGCCCGAGGGCATGGATACATCATCGTAGCTGTGGATTATTTCAATAAATGGGCCAAGGCGATGCCTACATTTGATAACACCAAGAAAACTGCAACATTGTTCATATTCAATCATATCAATACTCGGTTTGGTATCCCTCAAGCTATCGTTACTGATCACGGTAGTCATTTTCAAAATTTTATGATGTCTGAACTTACTGAAAGATTGGGTCTTCGCCATGAAAACTCAACCCCCTATTATCCATAGGCCAATGGCCAAGTTGAAGCAATCAATAAAGTTCTCATTACTATGCTTCGACGAATGATAAGAATTCATAAGACAAGCTGGCACACGATGTTGTTCTCAGCATTAGGGGCCTATTGGACATCCATTAAGTCTACCACAAGATTTACACCTTTCTAGCTAGTTTATGGTATCGAGGCTATCTTGCCAATTCAATGTGAAATATCATCTTTGAAACTGGCCGTTGAACTTCTCCCTAATACCATTGCCGAAGAGGAGCGTCTTTTGTACATGATGGAGCTAGACGAAACTCGTCGTGATGCCGCCCTAGTTATTGAAACTTAGAAGAAACGTGTTAAAGGCCAATACGACAAACATGTCAAACCACATGTTTTTTCTGAAGGTGATCTAGCTCTTCTTTACGAACAAGATCATGATTTGCTAGGGGTCGGTAAATTCGAGGCCATGTGGCGAGGTCCTTACATTGTCAAATGCGTGTTGGAGAAGGGAGCTTATGAGCTAGTTGATTATGATGGAATCCCTTTCAGTGAACCCAAAAATGGGATTTACTTAAAGTAGTACCATGCTTAAGTCATTTTTGCATGAGTGCTTGTACTTTTAGTGTATCATATTCCTCTGTGCTTTTTTATTGTTTGGTTTCGACCTTCAGTTGCTTACCTTGCATTGTGCTTGGTTTCCAGATGTCGATGCCTTCGCTACCCTACATCGCCTTCGCTGATGGCGCTAGTCGCAGTACTCAAAACTTAGCATCTGTTGCTTGGACAAACTATGCACCTATGAATGAATTAATTAGTCTACATGCTGTGTGCCTTGGTCATGCAACTAACAATATCACAAAATACAATGCAGTCATCGAATTATTGACCGACGATGTTTCACTTGGAATCCGTCATCTTATTGTAGGACTCGATTCGCAGTTAGTAGTCCTACAATTGAGTAGTGTTTACTCCATTCGAAGTCCTACATTGTTAAGGGTATATTTACAAATTCGCCTCTTGGAACGTCATTTTGATTACATTGAATATCAACACATTCACAGATGTCTAAATACATTAACATATGTTTGGCCAATTATGTTTTAGACACACATTTGAGACATTTATAATATCCATTCACACTTTGTATATACCACAAGTAAGTCGATAGAAGCCTCATATATATATAACGATAAAAGTTTTACAAAAAGTGTTTTTGTCGGAAGATCAAAATATCAAAATGTGAAGCACATGGATATACAATAGAGCATAAAGGATGTTGCTTGTTATAACATGCGAATGCACGTGCTACTCTACGGAGCAGTCGACCAATAGAAGTAGATACGCCCACTGTGTGGCACTGATAATGCCTCTGGATATCGTCGATGGAGGCATCTGGGATGTTCATCGTCAGCCCCTCCAAGTTTTGTTTGATAGCCTCGTAGTCAATAATAGCTACTCCTGCTACCTCGACTCTCTCCCCCCACCTATGGATGGGGTTTGAACCTAGAGGTCAATAAGGTCCCACGTCAACATCATCAAAGAGCATTTGATTAGTCATTGGATAAAGAACATAAAAAACATTTTATTTTAAAAATCACAAAAACATCACAAAAGCAAAATGTCCTTCTTACCTATGTTTCCCCATTGAGAACCCTCATGAAGAACCAAGTCTGGATCACCTCGAAAGTCTAAACCGACATATGTGTAGTCGTCTACCATAAGCATCTGGGTCCTCAACCAATCAAAGAAAACATCATTATACCTAATGATAGGACCAGTCACATGCTGTGCCATGAGGTCGACACACCTCTTCATTCTTGGATCCTATGGGGAAGGTATACCCCACTCTACCTGCAAATGTAAAGATGGGACCCTCTCCAGGAAGAAGGACACCAAAATTGAACTGTATCCAAACTGTTTTAGGTCACTGCTCCTGCACTTGGTCAATTGTTTTTTCATGCTTCTAAGGACCTCGTCACACCAGTTGAAAACCCAGAGCTCCATACATTCCAGCGCATACTGGAAATAGCTTTGAAGAGCCATATGGGGAGATGCACTCCCTGCCATTCATGTGATAGTGTATAGGATGGTCCGTAGAGGCAGGTCACAGACATCTCTGATAACAACTTTTCCACTATGCTTCTGAGTACCGAACACGCAATGTGCACTGATATAGTGGCTCATAGACTTGCCACCTCCCCTGCTACCTGTAAGCCTAACTAGGGACCCATGACGAGATAGTCTGGTCAAGAAGTAGATATCCTCGATATATATCGTAAGGATATGAGCTCCCACACAGAATGCCTGTTCGTTCACATCCCACATGTGAACTAGGTATTCCAGTAACCTCAGCTGGGCCCTCATGCCCTAGATCTTGAAGAATTTTAACAATCCACATTGCCGGAGGGCATTTACCATTCCCGGGTCATTCCCGACAATGTAGTCTTCCTCCTCATTCTCTCTCTCTCTCTCTCTCTCTCTCTCTCTCTCTCTCTCTCTCCATTCCAACATTTCTACCATGGAAAACCTGCAATGGAACATTAAAGAGGGATTAACATCTTCATCTCTTCCCTGGACACTTTTTGTTAGCTAAAACATTTAAAAATACTTTTTGCATTGCGAACATCGCAGGCCTGGGCGTCCGTACAGTGCRGAGTCGTTGCAGGCCAGCTTTAAGGACACTTGCGATGACCCTAGGTCGTCGCAGGGCACGATATRGGGCGCCTGTGACGACCTCCACGCGTGGGTACCCTTGAAAATTTAACTCAAAAGGCCATTTCTAACCAACGAAAAGCAAAAATTGATCCATTAAAAGTTGAAAGAGATGAAAATTACCTGTTTTGCGGAGACYGTTTGTTGAATGATCAACCGTGCCTTCTGTAATCCGCAGTGGAAAATTGAGGTAAATAGGGGGTTTTGGAACAAAGTTTGGGTGAAATAACAATGGAATAGTAAAATGAAGTTTTTACCCATTTTTATTACTTTTTCATTTTTATTTTTATATTATTTTATGTATTTCACCTAAACCCTAAGGCTCTAACGACATTACAAGTGTTGATTTCTTGCAGATAAAAGGAATCTAGGAGTGAAATATTGGAACAAGGATACGATTTTTGGTTTGTTTTATACATTTGTCACATGTACAGATCCTTTTAGAGTTTTTCAGGAAAAACTCAGAGCTTAGTTTTTGTTCTTTCCCGTGCTCGTAAATCAATGAGAATGTAACCAAGTATACTTTTGTCGCTTTTTTGTACTCGTAATGGTAACACGAAAAATGAAATCGATGGAKTATCCTTTAAGCTCTTTTCACGCTTCGTAAAACAGAAAGATTGTCGAGCGACCTTGTTCTTTTCACGCTCGTAAAAGTATTTGAAGAAACATTYGATGAATGGTGGGTTATCACTTTTTCGGTCTCATCGGATTAACTTATGAAAAATGAATTGATGGAGTTCTCTTTAAGTGTTTTTCAGACTCTCTAAACATGAAAAAACCCTGAGTTTTCTCTCTTTGGACTTGTTAAACAAACATCGAAAGACCCACATGGGACYGAACCAMTTCTTCTTAGGGTTCATTAAACATACTCCGAGGGACTCATTCGAAGGATGAGCTTACATCAACAAGCATATGCTATCCTCCACAAGCTTGCGTAAAAATAAAGAGGTACTCGCCAGAGATGGTGGGGGAAAATTTGGGAAAGAAATGTGTCTCTATATCCGTGTTAGTGGCAGTAATAGTCGCTCTTGAACATGACACCCCCCTTCATCATTGAATCCGGGTTGGGAAATCCAATTGTCTCTCGTTTGACCGCCCACATGTCCATATGTTGGGTCCTCCTTGAGTCAATCTTGCCAAGACCACTGTCATGTCATTCATATGTTCAAGAGAAGTCCAGCTTTAATAAGCCTCCTATTGAGTCGACCATCTGCAGTTATAAAAATTCTACCATTTCGGCCTTCCCTGTGTCAGTTCCAAATCACTTAACGCCCTGATCTACCTCAAATCTGTTACTTATTTCGTGTCATTGATGGGGGATGCATCAAGGCCCTCCTCTGATGAGTCTTTTCCTGTCGAATTCAACTCATTATCCAGGGACAAGACTTAGAAATCATTCAGTACCTTAGAGTATGCATGTCTCAATGGCAGGTTTCTTTGCTTTCAACAATGGGTTCACATCATTGGCCCCTGATTGGAATATTCCATCGAATGTTCGAATTCAACTCATTTATTCACATTCACTAGATTATACTAGGGTACCTTGCAAGTCATTGACATCAATGATGATTTCCCTTGCACTTGTTAATGGTTCTCGTCATTGACCGGTAATCAAGTGGTTTCTACCATGTTCGACTTCAGCACCTGTAATCGCATGGTTAGATTCGTACTTAGGGACAACGAAAATGAAGACCCTAGGTCATACCATTCTGGTCTAGGTTGCGACATAGTATTCCTTATTTTTATTGACACATAGATCCACTTTGTATGTCTCGTGGCTATGTCTGGATTTAAGTCATTTTAGTGCATAGATCCACAGTGTATTCTGGGTGGCTATGCCAAATCATAAAGACATGGNGATCTACCTCAAATCTGTTACTTATTTCGTGTCATTGATGGGGGATGCATCAAGGCCCTCCTGTGATGAGTCTTTTCCTGTCGAATTCAACTCATTATCCAGGGACAAGACTTAGAAATCATTCAGTACCTTAGAGTATGCATGTCTCAATGGCAGGTTTCTTTGCTTTCAACAATGGGTTCACATCATTGGCCCCTGATTGGAATATTCCATCGAATGTTCGACTTCAACTCATTTATTCACATTCACTAGATTATACTAGGGTACCTTGCAAGTCATTGACATCAATGATGATTTCCCTCGCACTTGTTAATGGTTCTCGTCATTGACTGGTAATCAAGTGGTTTCTACCATGTTCGACTTCAGCACCTGTAATCGCATGGTTAGATTCGTACTTAGGGACGACGAAAATGAAGACCCTAGGTCATACCATTCTGGTCTAGGTTGCGACATAGTATTCGTTATTTTTATTGACACATAGATCCACTTTGTATGTCTCGTGGCTATGTCTGGATTTAAGTCATTTTAGTGCATAGATCCACAGTGTATTCTGGGTGGCTATGCCAAATCATAAAGACATGGATCCATAGTGTATATTTAGTGGCCATGACTCATTTGATATTTTGTAATCTTAGTATGGGAATGCCTACCTCAGACAATGATATATTATTATGTTGATGATTGACTGTTTGTACGTTCCCAACCGATGCGCTCTTTGTTTCTGACACACATTCTACAAATTATTTCGGTTGTCACGAGTTTCAGTCTCATACTTTGGGGGGCATTTTGTTCCACATTATTTTGGTCACCCAAGTGATCCATTGATAACATGTGTTCATGTTCCCAAAAAGATCCTTTCTTCATGAGGAAAGTGATTGAATTTCTCTTCTCAAAAACCTTGTTAAAGAAGGTCGTCGCAGGCTGCACCATATGCAGGGTGCAACGATGCCTGATCATTTCCCTCTACTCTGAAGCTGGGATACAATGTCTCCGCAGGCTGCTCTACAACTAGGGTGCGACGATGTCAAAAGGCTAAGAAAAAGTCGATCTTCACGAAAGTTATAGAAGGGGACATTCTAGAAGATGAGGTGGCATCCGTATGGTTGGGATCTTACTCACTTCTCTGATTTGGTGGGATCATCCTAATCTCTTCAACCATCTCTCTTTCCCCTATATAAAGAGAGATTTATCATGGAAAAGGCTAAGGTTGATTTGAAGATTAATGAATATTGAATAGGCTAAGATTGTATGGAGAATTTTGTATTGGATCATTCTTGAGAGCCTCATTTCAATTCATCAAGTCATTGTGGATCTTCTTCATTTAAGATTGGAGCAAGTGTGTGTTTGTTGGAGCAAAGAGTCATCAAAAGGGGACCTTGCGACATCAAGGCTTTGGTTGTAATCTCCACTTTCACTTTAATGTAATACAATGATATGTTTCTTTCCCATAAAACTTGTCTCGTTTTATTGTATGATTCCTTGATCACATACATATGTTCTTGTTGAGTATATTATTGCTGTCACTTTGGTCGGCTTGTGTTCCCTTGCAAATTCAATATCACAGGAGCATTGGAGTGGAGCTAAGATGACAACGACAAGAGGAAGCGATATTTAAATGGTATGTTGCCTATCTCTTGTTAAATAGTAAACTCAATGATTAGAGCTTAGGGAAAGTGTCATATTTTGTTCTGTTTTGTTCTAGATCTAGGTGGATCTAGGGAGATTTGTTTATGTCCTCATTTACYGATAAGTCTCATAGCAGCCTTTCTTGTAAATGATCTCATAATCATATCCAAAGAGCTTAGTCACCCATTTTTGTTGCTCTGGGGATCAAAGGCATTGYTCCAGAAAATACTTGAGGCTTTGATGATGTGTCTTAATTTGGAAGCGTTGCCCCAATAAATAAGGGCGCCAAAGATCCATGACATGCAGAATAACCAACATTTCCTTTTCATAGATTGATTTGCCCAAATTGCGCTCAGACAATTGTTTGCTGGTAAAGGCCAAAGGCCAACCCTCTTGCATAAGGACAACGCCAATTCATTTCCTGGAAGCATCACATTCCATAACAAAGGCCTTTGTGAAATCAAGAAGGGCCAGGACTGGAGTGGTGCACATGGCCATCTTCAAGGTTTGAAAATCATGAGCAGTTGCTGGAGTCCAAGTGAAAGAATTATTTTTAAGGAGTGGAGTGAGAGGTGTCGCAATATTTCCATAATTCTTAACAAACTTGTGATAATAACCTATTAAACCCAGAAATACACACAAGATTTTGAGAGTCTTTGGGTGAGGCCAATCTTGCATAGCTTCAATCTTTTAAGGATTCACTCTTACGTCGGCCTTGCCAGCGAGATGACCCAAGTACTTGACTTCCAAGGCTCCAAAAGCACATTTAGATTATTTGAGGAAAAGTTGGTGCTGAGAGAGTAGATGGAGAACTCGATCCACATGAGCAATATGGGTTGTCCAGGTTTTACTATAGATGAGGATATCATCAAAGAAAACTAAGACAAAATGACGGAGAAAAGGATATAAGACATGATTCACGAGGCTTTAGAAAGTGGGGGGAGCATTACACAAGCCAAAGGGCATGACCAAAAACTCATAGTGTGCCTCCTGAGTTCTAAATGTAGTCTTAGGAATGTCTGCCTCCTTCATACAGATCTGGTGGTAGCTAGAACGAAGACCAAGTTTAGTAAAGAACTGGGTGCCACTCAATTCATCCAAGATGTCATCAATGACAGGAATGGGAAATTTGTCTTTAATGGTGAGTTTGTTGAGGGCACGAACGTCAGGAAACATGTGCCAAGAGCCTTCTTTCTTAAGGACCATGACCACAGGTGAAGAGTATGGGCTTGTACTAGGGCGACTAACACATGCATTGAGCAGGTCTTGTTTCTCAATTTCATTTTTTTGGGAAAAGGGGTAACAATAGGGACATATATTGGGAGGAAGGATTCTTGGGACAAGGGAAATGGAATGATCATGAACACCACGAGAAGGAAGAATTCATTGGGGAGTGGAAAAAACCACTTAATGTTAAGAGAGGATGGATTGGAGGTCCTGTGACACAGAGGGTGTCCCAGTTGCTTGTATGTCACGGAGTTGGGAAATAATGCCAGAATGACCTTTTTTGAGCAGCTTTTCCATGCGATGGGAACTAATGATCTCCGGGGAATCGACGATGATGCCTTGGAACTTATATTGTTGGCCCTCCTGGTCGAATTGCATGGTTAATTCCTTAAAATCCATGAGAATGGGACCCAAAGTCCTTAGCAATTCTACACCCAATACAATGTCACAACCACCCATGTCGATAGCAAACATATGAGATTTAAGGTGGTATTCACCAATTTGGGGACACACATTTTCACAACGCCCTCCACATTTCATGGACTCATCATTAACAATCATGATTTGAAAATTATTGACTGCACAGATATAACAATTAGTTTCTTGGGCAATGTGCCGATGAATAAAATTATGGGTGCTTCCACTATCAACGAGAATGATGACCTTCCTATGCTTGATGTAGCCAATTAGCTTGAGGGTTTAGGGAGCAGAGAATCTAGCGAGAGCATTTAGGGAAATGACTAGTTCTACTTCGGGAGGGTCTGAGGGAGGGTTTATGTCAGTGGGTTCAGGTGACACTGACACAACTAGGGGATCCTCAACATCCTCTTCTGAAACATCATTTGAGATGGCCATAAAAAGATTTTGTTCCTTACACTTGTGTCCCAAAAAATATTTGTCATCACAATTATAAAAAAAGCCTTTGATTTGGCATTCAACCATTTTGACCCTGGTCAATTTCTGGATCTTTAGTGGAGTAGAAGGAGGAGTGGGAGTTACTGGTTTAGTGCGAGGAATAAAGGAGGGTTTTTGGTTTTGAGAAGAGACAACATGTTGTTCTTTCTTAGCTCTTTTAGTAGCATCCACCCACCTTTGAGGCCGATCCATGAGGACATGAGCACAAATATCATCATTTAGGCCACTGATAAAACATTCTCAGAAAAAATCATCAGACATGCCCTCTGTACGAAAAGACAGTCGCTCAAAAGCAGCTATAAAGTCTTCCACTGTGCCATATTGTTTCAACTTTGTCAAACGGCCTAAATGGTTGGTGTTAGTGTCAAAGCGTTCATAAAGCTCTGCCACAAAGTGTGTCCAAGCCACATACTCTTGGCGGTCATTTTTTCTCCATTGCCACCATTTCCAATGTTCTTGATCTAGATGGAGAACACCATACCGGAGTTTGGCCAACTCATCCGTAATGCCATACAAAGAGATATAATGTACCATTTGAGTTACCCCGCTAGTGGGATCTGATCCATCAATTTTGGTCACATCCACACGCGAAAGGCGTAGGTCACGCTGAAAGTGATGGGGATGAAAATTCCGGGAATGAGAGGAAGTTTCACCTTCGGTATGCAAAGGTGGGTCAGATAAGGGAAGATCTGCAGTGATATGCAACTTGGCGTAGATCATCATAGCGGCAGATTCAAGCTAGGTAGTAATGTCTTGTTTGAGTTGGACGATTGAGGCGACGATGGAGGAATTCATATTTTGATTGATGGTGGCAATATTGGCACTAAGATGTCGCACTTCTTGTTGGGTTTCAGTGAAATTAGAGTGCAAGGTAGTGAAGCGAGCTTCCAAGTGTTGGCTACGGGTATGGGCCATGATGACGAGGGAACATGAAAAGGGGCGGGTGGGACCACATAGAAAATGGGTTATGGGTGAAGTGTATCACAATGATTAGGGCGATGAATTGAATCCAATGGGGTAAAGCCCAGATAAGGGTGTTGGGAGGGGGTCGGGTCCACCAAAAAAAAAAAAATTGCTGAAAAATGATAGGTATGATTGCGATAAGGGCGAAGAGAGAAATCCAACGGAATAGGTCTCAAATAATGGTGCTAACACGATCCAGATTTTTTTTTACTCCTGCGGAGTTATACTCTGATCTAAAGAATATTGCAGTGATGAAATGCCCAAATACTTAACAAGAAGAAATGTGTAGTAAGTTCGCAACTCAAATGCAGGAGACATAGTTGCGCCGCAATAGATCTTGTCTCTTCTATTTTTGTTTCCGTCCCAAGGGTTAGGTATTCAAGGGTTCTACAGACAAGGGTTTACCCTGTGCTATAGCTCTTTGATATACGTGCGGGCTCCAATAGTAGTACTCGACCCAATATCTCAGGGCACCAACTAAGGAGGCTAGACCGTGCCCTTAGACTTACTACCCGACTATCCAGGTACTAGAGAGTATCTTCCCGAGTGTTGTTCTCGATGGCACTATAACAGTTAGGCGGCCGATCAATTTATGTATGGAGGGCTTCAGGAGATCTAGGTCGATCCGTATACAGGTGTTGTTTGATGCACTACCACTCGAAGGGGTACCGACATGGGTTACAAGGATGGCTAATAGATGCGCACTTAAGTACTACTTGTATTTCCTGCGTGTATGAATCCCCGACCGCAGGTTTATGCGCGTAATGACAGATCTTTGTAGCTTAAAGACATCAGAATAAGTCTCTACTCTGAAAAAAATTAACCCACAATTTTCTGCCGAGGAAGGTGCTCTGATACCACTTGTAATATTCCAGATATAAAAAGTATGAAGAACAAAAATAAATAGCTATAAATGGCAAATGAACAACAATATAACCAAAACAACACCACAATAATACGAAAATGATACCAGAATGAACACTTTGATTACTGAGAGAATTTTTCACTTGCCTCTTAGAGGGGGCAACCTCCAGCAGAGCAGAGCTCTATTACAATAATATCCAAGACAAAAGTTCTCATACCCTCGACTCCAATTTATACTAAATATGTCTATCGAAAGAACCATCTAGAGGAAGCTCTTTATAGAAGCGGAAGCTTCTATTAGGTCTTCTTACATTGGACTTATTCTTCCTTATTGCTAGGCCTTATTAATATTGACCTTTATTACATGGAAATATATTATTCTACCTACGTGAGGGGTTAGGTCCCTAACAGTTTCCATTGTGTTCGACGTCAACGACAATCATCACACATAGGAATTCATGCGGTACCTTGGTTTCCAGCTGACCCCATTAGTGGATTCCTCGTCTTTGTCAGTAGTCTCCATTATTGGTTACTATTTATGGAGTCTTTGTCATGCACTATTCCATTTGGTGCATGCCAGAGTCATACCTCGATGTGGTCCTTACAATTTGTTCATCCAAGTCCTTCCAAATATTTGGCCTTTTGTAACCCCTCATGCTGGATGATGGAGGATGCCTTAAGGCCTACCCTCCAATGGATCTCTTCCTATCGATTTCAACACATCTTGCTCTCAGACAAGGATCTAGAGTTATTTGTGGTACCTTGGGGCTTGCAGTCATCAGTGGTAGGTTCCCTCACTATTGATAGTGGGAATACATCAATGTCCCCTGCTCGATATATTCTATCAGGTGTTCGACACCAACTCATTTATTCACACTTATTAGATTGTACCATGGTACCTTGACACCCATTATCATCATCGGTGGGTTGTATTGCGTTTGTTAACGGTGTACATTAATGACCAGTAATCAAATGATGCCTCACTATGTTCGACCCCAACACATCTATTCACATGGTCTAGATTCGTACCTCGGTGGATTGTTTTGAAGACTTCAGGTGAAGTACGAGCATCACATATTTTGTGATCCTACCCAACATATTGTACCACCCCTCATACATTAGTACTTGGATATGATAAACTTGTTCACTCTATTGGTTCCAAATATCCTCTGATTTTGATTTTGAGACATAGCTCCACTGTGTATTCATTCTGGCTATGATCTACCTTTTGCATGGATCCACTTTGCATTCCTCGTGGCCATGATTGTTACTTTATATATCACATGGATCCACTATGTATTGTTTGTCTATCGAATTAAGTCATACTTTCATATATGCCATGGATCCACGATGTACTTTATTTGGAGGCCATGCTTACATCAATCTTGAGCATGGGTATGCCCGACTTAGGAAGATAATACTCTTACTTGATTTATGCTAATGATTTTTGTTCTTGGATCAGTTGTTCGGTAACTTACATTGGATCTACTTCATTGCATCCTTGCCTCTTAGATTTATAATGAATTTTGGCCATCAGTTTCCCTTATGACCTCACACATTAGGGGGCATTTGTTATGCCACAATTTGCCACATCAATTGCATTTGTGAGATGGCTTAGCCCTTTTCCCTAGCTTACAAACTTAAATCCCATCCTCCTTCATCAAACTCATCTAAAAACGATATTTTTGTTGCCATCCGCGGGTCACCAGTGTGCAATCTGCGGATGTCTGCACCTTTCTAGTTTGCAACCCACGGATGCCCTCAAAAAATACGAAAAAATAAAATATTCCACATTTTTGGGTGGAGTTTTCGGTTGAGCTCATTCGCAAACCTCCCTTGGCCCGTACACAATGGAATACAACCACCTCAACCCCTTGAGGATGGTATAAAGGCACCTTTGAGGGCATGGATGAGGAGGACAACCTAGGTGCAAGATTATGCTGACAAACTTGCAAGCTTCCCTATTTCCCTTAATCCTCTAAGTAGCATCCCTTTATTCTAGAACTTTCTTTCCAAATACTCCTTCTTCTTCCTTATATGACCATAGGGTGTGTTCCTATCCCTTTTGGGTCATTCGAAGAAGGGCCATCTTGTTGAGTTGATGCTTGAAAGACCAATGGAGGAACCTAGGTTTTTGGCTTCGAGGCAATGCCGATTGTTCGAGTAAGTTTGTAACTACCTACTTTTACCGTTTTCAATAAAAGAGTTATCTTTCCCTCCATACATGTGTAAATTGATTTTAATCTGTATGTATATTTTATTTTTCTTCATATACTTGAATATTTTCACATTATATGTATGGTTCAAATTCATAACTACTTTGTTGCAAGACATACTTGGTTTTCTTTTGCAGGTTGATACCAGTAGAGATCGGGAGCAACATCAAAGGTGGAGAGCGAGGATCAGCATCAGACGTAGGATACAAGGTGTGAGGCCTCTCCCTCTCCCTCTCTCTTTCTCTCTTAAAAGTAGTTATTTTCTAATAGCATTGTTGTGTGTGAGGGTAGCTTTTGTCTTTATATATGGTCTTGCTCTATTGTGACATGATCCAAGGTCACAAGGGAAAAATCTTGTAACACTCCTCTTTTCCAGGATATGAAATGCGACTTTGATTGATCGATTAATAATAATGGAGAAAACCATGAAATTTAGTGAATGTTATGTTGGAGAGGGATCCATACTACTTACCTCGTACTCTCATGTGAGGGTTTGTCAGTCCTATACAAGGAAGGGTATGGAGACAAATAGAATACATAGAGCCAACCGATAGGACCATTTGAGGTAATACGAGGGGTGTAAGAAACACCACTTGGAAGAAGAAGAGTATGAGGTCACCATTACTTCTTGCAAATATATATCTTCAAAACCATCCTCCACAATTTAGAGGGTTCAATTCAAAGAAAACATGGAATGTACCTCCAATGTGTGCCAAATTTGCTCGAAATTAATCAAATCTATGTAGTTTCAAAGATTTCATATGACTGAGATTGCACTAGCTGCCCGGGTCAACAACATTTGTCGATTATTTACAAATTACAAAACTTTAAGACGATCCCATTATCTGCTAAGATTCRTGGGGKTTTAAGTGTACCCATACATCCAATGGTGCACATTGACATAACCATAAAGGTGCACAAGGGTTTAAGTGCACCTATACATCCAATGGTGCACAGTGGCAGAACCACAAAGACCTTGGGATATGTGCACTTTTTACATGGAACATATCCCTTACCCATAAATATAGCACTAGCACTGATGAGGGATCCTATAACATCAAGAGTTTAAGGCTTTGTGGCATTAAAGTGGTGTCCACGTAAATTGACAAGAATATCGGGTAAAATTAAAAAAACCCTCACCCTCATCAAACCAACTAATGGCAAGATGGAAGTAATCATACAAACTAATTGTGAGATGGAAGGCATGATGTAGTGGGATCACAAGACCATTGTTGTGGGTATTAACTAATATAGTGCATTGTCATTTCACAGCTTGATTTTGTGAAGGAGATTCATGAGATGTCCCCTCCCCCCCCCTTTTTTGTCAATTCTTTCTTAAAATAGAGGGAGCTTGGCTCATGCCCCTATTAAAAAATATATAGGCCCACTCACTCGCTTTCTGAATACACTGAAATATAAACAGATGGAGCATTTATAGATAAAATAAAAGGGAGAAAAAATTATGCAAGTTTGCTATACAATTTGATAGCATGCTCGACAAATTTATTGATCTTTGTTTTCTCAAAGCTTGAGACGGTTATTGTTGCCTTGATTTATAATTTTTTCATTCACTGTGGCCTTCCAAAATGTACTGACTTAGTTTACTCCTCGTCTACATTTTTCCATGTGGCTTGTTTTCAACAAAAAACCAACCAACCTAACTTTTCCCATTTCATAGAATCCAATACCAACAAAAAAGAAGAAAAACAAAAAAGGGTTTAAGATTTGAATCTACCACTATTTGATCCCGTCATAGGGAGTTGCCATGCATGCTAAGTGACCCAAGTTTGAAATGTCAAACTCACAAAGCACATTTGATGCTTGTTTGACCTTTGGGGGATGCATGGGTTTGTCACGTTTCGCAAGGGAAACATGAAATAAAGTTGAAGATCTTCAAAACAATCATTGGGCAGAAAGCACGGTACATGCAATGGTCACTCTGCGTCTATAAATACATTTTCATTGATATCTTCTTTGTTTGTAGATCTTCAAATTGACATGAAATTCTCTCTATTTGTTCCTAAATGCTTGAAATTATGAGGGTTTTATCACCATTGTAAGTGATTAATAAGTGAAATTTTACTTTGAGCTGATTTTGCAATCATATCCTCCATTAGCTCGAAAATTCATCTTGGATTGTGTTTCTTAAATGAATGGTAGTCACTCGTATCAATTGTATTCATTTTTGTAGTTGTGACCGTTTTGAGTTCCGATGGAAAACCAATAGGTGGAAATATAATGGGTGAAATCACAAATGTGAAGAGGCAATGGAGTACGATTATGAAGAGGCTAACTAAAGGCACAACCCCACATACATTAAATGAAGTTTGTATGCAAAAAAAACGTTGGCAGAGAAGACAATAAAATACTACCACACTCAAGAGGACAACATGGTAGGAGGGGACAAGTACATGTGCATAAAAATGGTTTTCAAAACTGGACATATTGGATGAGCAATTTTGGGAGAAAGTTCTCCCTTAAAAATGCCTTTGACATATTTACTAACAAAATTTCTCATAAGAATGCTAAACATTTTATGATTTATACCTTTTCAAATTTTCCATTACTAGAATTCGACCATAACAACTTTGTTGAAATTACAATTTTGGATTTGTTAGAATCGTTGTTTTCAATGCAAAAATGGATTCATCACCCTTGAATACCCTTACTGCAACCCAATTTTGCAATGTAACAATTAATATTTATAATTCCATCCATCCAAAATGATTCTTGTCGGACTTTGGTAAAAAATGTTGATTTCCTTTCCATTATTTTGAGTGGCCAAAAGAAAACCAATTCATAAAACGTTTAGACACCATTCTTCATGTTATGGTGTATGTCATTAGAGTTTTCTAGGTCATTGAAAGCAAGATGTTTGCCCCCACCAAGGTGAAGTTTATAAAGAAGTGATACATTTTCCTTGCAAATTAACGTATCCTTATAATCATTGCAAAGAGATTGTTGTTACATGGAAGCTGTAATAGTTGTTAAGTCGAGCCAAACTATAACTGGGACATGGTTTCTCACCTCTTAATAAATGGTGGATACTTAATATTCAAAGTATTAAGAAAGCATCTCAAAGTTTGTTGTTGTTTTAATATATGTCATTTGTGATTGTTTTTGAATCTCAATTCAAATTATTTGGTGAAAAATATGCATGTATGAATTGGGTCTCACCCAACCTCTCCTCATCATACGGAGTATTGTTTGGCCTCCAAAAACCTTGAACCATGAA
The DNA here is from genome assembly GCA_032191745.1 of Picea mariana. Classification (NCBI taxonomy): domain Eukaryota; kingdom Viridiplantae; phylum Streptophyta; class Pinopsida; order Pinales; family Pinaceae; genus Picea; species Picea mariana. The sequence goes on along the minus strand of JASDQU010029027.1, from coordinate 3,886 downwards.
GAGAATGTAGACACTCAATAATTATGAAGTTACATTCAAATGATGTGTCCTGTTAGTGCAAAATCAACAATGTCTCCAAAATTATCATTACTAACCAATTCAATCGCACTAAATATGGCATTCCTTCCTAGAGTATGAAGTTAAACTGCATTCAATTGGGTGACTATAGCTCGGCAAGGTAGTCGTTACCCTTCACGTGTAAAAACTCATGGGCAGGACCTTGAGGCTGGCCCAACATAACCATGTCAACACTTGATGTTTGGGTTATTAAACCTTTCCTCTAAGTCTTATGAGCTATGTGGCAACTCATAATGGAGTTGTCAGTGAGCTACCAAGGCTCTACTTAGAGTCGTTTCTAACGAGCCAGTGCCTAGAAATAAGTGTTAAGAACCAAATATCAAGATAGCATAGAAAAACCTCACAATAAGTACTCAATGCCTTGAAAAAGATAGAATTTCAGATAATAAGCCTCTTCGAGGGAGAAACCTTCTTATACACCACATAAATTTCCCAATACAAGATGATTCCAAATGAAAATGTCTCCTTGGTATATATAGGAGACTAGGAGGTACAATTACAACTAATGGACCCAAGCCAACATAAATAAAATAATATTACTAAAGTAATATGCCCCAATTAAGGGGTAGCGTGCCACTATTTAGGGCTTAACATGCCCCTACCCTTGAGACAAGTGTTGTCCACAACGCTTGATTAATTATGGATGCTTCTGTATAAAAGACTCATCTTCCCACGTGGAATCTTCAACAAGTAGTTTCCTCCACTTAATGAGATACCCTGAAATGGATCTATTCCTCAACTGGCGAATTCTTGTGTCAATGATGGCTTCAGGCTCCAATATGATTTTTCCTTCCTCGTGAAGTTCTGGCAATATAGTTTGAAATGGGATCTTGTCACCTATTACCTTCTTTAAGCATGAAACATGGAAAACTGGGTGTACTCATGAGGATGTAGGCAACTCTAATTTGTATGCCATAGTACCAATCTTTTGCAACACCTTATAAGGGCCATAGTACTTTAGTGATAATTTATTATCCTTCTTGGCTTGCTTGAGGGACATCTGTTTGTATGGTTGTAGTCTTAAAAACACCCAATCCCCTACTTCAAAACTTCTTCCACTACGATGTTGATCTGCTTGTTGTTTCATGGGATTATGTGCCATGGTCAGGTTGTCCTTTAAGATTTGGAGAACTTGTTGTTGATGCTCGATGTAATCTTCCACTGCTTGAACCTTAGATTTTTCTTTTAGAGAAGAAGTAATGGAAGGAGGGTGGTATCCATAGAGTGCCATAAATGGTGTCATTTTTGTTGTAGTATGAAAGGAAGTGTCATACCACCATTCTGCTAAGGGTAACCATTTGAACCATTGTGTTTGTTAATAAGAGACAAAGCAACGAAGGCAGCCTTCCACACATTTGTTCACTACCTTGGTTTGTCCATCAGATTGAGGATGATAGGATGATCTATGAGCCAATTGAGTACCCAAACAAGAAAAAAATTCTCTCCAAAAATGTCCAGTGAAGATAGGATCTCTATCACTTACAATAATCTTTGGGATTCCATGTAGTTTTTGAACTGTCTCCATGAATGCGATGGAAACTGTACTGGTTTTGAAGGGATGAGAAAGCGCACAAAAGTGTGCGTACTTGGTCAATGTATCAACAATCACCATGATGACATTCTTTCCTTCAGACTTCGGTAACCCTGTGATGAAATCCATGGAAATCTCCTCCCAGCGCTGACTTGGGATGGCTAATGGTTGTAAAAGACCCGGGGTCTTAATTGTTTCCACCTTGTTTTGTTGGCAAACTAAACATTCTGCTACAAACCTTTGAACATCAGTTTTAAGGACATCCCCAAAAAATTCCATCTTGACCCTATGGTAGGTTTTCAAAACTTCTGAGTGCCCTCCTACCGGAGAGGTGTGCGATTCCAATAGTAACTTTTGTTTGAGTTGGGAGTTCTTACATAAATACAAGCGATCTTTGTACCATAGTGAATCATTTTTCCATGTAAATGTATCTGATGCACTAGAATCCTGCTGCAACATTTGAATGAGAGTCCACATGTTTTCGTCATTCTTCCATTCATCCCTTGCTTTTATTATCCAATCAGGTTGGATGATTGAGATTCGAGATAGCATAGAGAAAGGCCTCAACATCTTCATCCTTTCTTGAGAGTGCATATGCCACAACATTTTTCTTCCCTTTTTTTATAGATGATTTCAAAATCATAACCCAATATCTTGGTCACCCATTTTTGTTGTTCTTCTGAAGATAGTCTTTGTTCCAAGAAGTATTTAAGACTATCATGATCTGTTTTGACCTCGAAGTGCCTACCTGTTAGGAAAGGGCGTCGTTTCTTCAATGCATGTAGTATTGCCATCATTTCCTTCTCATAAATGGGTTTGTGTAAGTCCTTTCCCTTGAGTGGTCGACTTTCAAAAGCCAGGGGCCTTCCTTCTTGCATTAGGACAACACCAATGCCATTTCCTGAGGCATCACGTTCCACAATAAATGTTTTTGTGAAGTCTGGTGTGGTCAAGACAAGATCTTTTCACATCACTTCTTAAAGTTGTTCAAAAGCTTTAGTTGCCTTTGGAGTCCATGAAAATGCATCCTTCTTATTTAGTGTTGTTAAAGGTGCTGCTATTCTTCCATAGTTCCAAACAAACTTGCGGTAGTAACCTGTCAAACCCAAAATCCTCTAAGATTCTTCAATGTTTTGCGAATCGTCCAGTCCATCATGGAATTAATCTTGTTAGGTTCTACCTTGACACCTTCATGAGATACAATATGACCCAAATACTCTACCTCCTTCACCCCAAAGAAACATTTGGACGGTTTGGCATATATTTGTTTCTCCTTTAGTAGTTGTAACACCTTGTCAACACGTCGCACATGATCCTCCCAAGATTTGCTATAGATTGGTATATCATTGTAATATCCCCGGGTAGTGCCCCAATTATATTATGAATTGTAAGCATGTTTATGAATTGTAATCATGTTTTGTAGGCTGGTGAGCCGAGTATTGATAAGCTGGTGGGCTTATGTGTTTATTAGGTCGGAGAGCCTAAGTGTTAAGGCCATGAACTTGATTTTGTATATGTAATTATGCAGATCATTAATATAATATATAAACATCGTTGTGTGCTGACCGACCATGAATAAAGAGTGATGGGGGACTAAGCTTCCACAAGGCCAGGTAAGGGAGAGGGGGCTGAAAGGTTGAAAGAGAGGCTAAGATTGAGGTCTTAAGTCCTTGAATAATAATTTATTATTATTCCAAAGTTGTGTGACAACATGTTTTTATCCTAAGTCCTCGGAGAGGCAACGCATGCAACTCTAACGTGTGCAAAAGGGAATGCATACTAGATGGAGTGCATGCAGCTTCAGGGGCGACATGTGTCGGCCCATGCACATTCAATTTATTCCAATATTTGAGCCGTGATAGGGGTTCGTTCTGCCAGTTTCCCGATCTGTTGTCTGAACCGTGTTACCTCTGTGTCTAATCTCGGTATGCATGCCTCATGTAGATCTGAAACCCGAAACCGTGAGGCCAACCCGTGATGTTTTCCCCAAGAAGCTGACACATCCTCAGTTTGTACCGTTTTACCTCTATGTTGGACCTCTGCATAACCACGCACGTCTGAGAAAGTAGTCAAGAAGGAAAGGTCAACCTGTGTGTCCTGTGAACCCAGGGTTATCCACAATGCAAATCCGAATTCATGCTTAACTGTCTGGGTTGTTGTTGTCCGTGAAAAATGAGAATACCGTAATTGTCTATGTCGTGTGTGTTATAACTATGGGTTGTTGTGGCTGTTGTTCCAGAGTTTGTGTTTTAAGGCTATAAAACACACCGTCTAGGC
>JASDQU010029025.1:33729-51256 GCA_032191745.1 Picea mariana | reverse complement strand
TGGGTAATGAATAAATGTTGAATGCTAATTGATGAGTTTTTGTGCAAGAGGGAAGTTTTGGGAAAAAGAGCCCCACACTCATTCACCCCCCCCTCTAAGTGTGGTAGGTGTGTCCAACAGTGATATAATGACAAAACTTGCCACACTTCCACTACTACTACTACCCAATGAACTTGCTGAACTCGCAAAACTAGGAATAACATGAATTGTAGAAATTACCAGGTTTGTAGATGGTGTCGGGGGAATAGGTGATTAACGGTTGGTTCCTTTACCTACAGAACAAAGTTATTTGATTTGTGGGGTCTTGTTGAATTGTAGTGTTACATTTACCTCCTGATGCAATCCAATATCTTCTGGTGTTATAGGTTCTGATTCTCCCGCAACTCCCTTTGAGACCTGGGAATAACATTCTTCATCAGTGGTGGCATCCATCCTTACTCTTTCCTCCATTTCTTATGAATATCCTTCCTATTTTATGCTTCCTCTAGAACCTTCACCTCTCCTACTAATTCTCTCAATCAACCATTTAATGACCAATATTCCTCATCTCTGCAACTTCCACAACTCTTATATGTATTCTCTATCACTACCATCTCTCCCAATATTCTTCCACAACCGATCGGTCTGCTTCACTACTGTCTTCATTTGGTTATACTACCATGTTTCCACAATGAAATCCTCTTTAGAGCTCGTTCATCTCTTGCACCTTTATCTTGACGATCCCCCATACCTCAAACAAAACTTCTCAGTATCAACTCACGAACCCTCCTATAAATCACCTTCCCTCGAGCATAAGGGTTTAAGCTACCATATTAACTGAAGGAAAAATAAATGTTCCTTCTTATACTAATAAAACCTTGATCCATAGAGGTACCACAACATCCTTCCTCTATCTCCTTCTCTAAATATAGCCTCTTCTTTTTAAAAGGCTTGATGACTCTTTGCAACAAATTCAATGATATAACCTTCCAAAGTAGTCTACACCCAGAAGTTCACAGCTCGAGAGATATAAGGATATAACTGATGAAGAACCACCCAACCCTTAATAGTCCAGATATATCTCTTTTTGATCCAATATTTGTATTATGGGGCTTCTTATAGCTGATGTAACCATTGAAACACCTCTTTATTGAACTTAATTCAAAAGATCTCATACTGATCACTAGGAGGATTTGAATAGAAAAACATATCCTTCACAACCCTAAAAATCTTGTGGAAAAACTTGGTCTCCTGCCTTATGAACACATCACACTTCCTTTATCACCAGTTTTCAACCTCAAACTTGTAGATTCAATGAGGCATCCTATAAAAAGTCCCTTTAAATCTTAGTCTTGGAAATAAAACCATTTGTTGGTGCAAAATAGAGACTAGGGTTCTTGGAAGTTACCAAAAAAATGTTAGGAAATGAGGAACACTTCCACACTAAACCTAATAGAAGAGAGGAATAAATATTTAATCAAGAAAGTGAATGACAAAGAAAACACACAGTACACAAGGATTTTACCCTGGAAACCCAAATGATAAAACCATTATTCCTTGAGCATTTTTCTCTCTTGTTGTCTTATTCCTTAGAATAAAAGGTTATATGCCTAACCTTGGTTTACACCTAACAAACAATCAACATGATACCTTATTTCTTTACACAAGAACAACCATGCAACCAATTCGACTTACATCTACATGACCAAAAACCTCTAAAATGATTTTTCTAAAGATTAACTTTTACAACATTACATCATGCCTTATTTGTAAGCTTTACAATAGGTAAAAACTTAAAGAAAGGCTCCCAAAAAAGGTTACAGATCCTTGTATATCATTAGATACAAATTCCATAAAAATCAGGATTCTGTTACAATTGACTCTAATTCAGTTTACCAGTCGACCTCCATTCAGTCTTCAGTCAGTTTCCATGCGTTCGCCTATCAGCCTATTTTTGGTCGAAATCTTCGACTTGCTGTCGATTTCTTTGGATTTGAATTTACCCAATCAATCCACCTCTACCTTTGACTTGATGTTTATTTATTTGACTTTGAATTTACTCAGTCGATCCACCTCAACCTTTGAATTTCACTAAAAATAATATAGCAACCCAACACAAAAGGCACCGTTGTAGTCTAGGGATGTTGGTATATTTAACCTTCTGCAAGGTAAGGAGGTATCACCCAAAGCATAGACGAGACTTGTGTGGTGAAGGGAGTTACAAAGAACATAAGATCATATCTAGTTCTATACTACTTAGATCCATATATTAACCAGTAAATCTAAGTTGCAACAACAATCATATACTATCTAGATAAAGAGAAGAAAACATGAAATAGAAATAAATATCCAATTGAAATATGATAGATAATAAGAGAACAATTTTTTAGGGCCCCAAATCACTTCACTATATTAGCAACATCAGTATCGAAATCCCACATACAACATAGATCTTCAATACTTCTTCTCACAAAACAAGATCTAATCCCTTATACCCATTACATACTCAAAAATTGTCATAGATGGAACAACAACACCAACAAGGACCATGCAAAACCTATACATGACTGTAATATCCATATCCCAACCTAGATACCAACAAAACCCATTAACACATTAAGACATCAACATAACAATAACTTAACCCCTTCCTCATTACATTTCCTTCTTATTTGTACTTTTCGTGTCTATATCAAATAAGATCTTTCCTGATTCCTGGATTCCCTTTTCTTCCCAAGGTATTGTTTTTTATTCCATCTTCCAACTGGCATGCGATGATTTTGACATTTTCAATTGCTTTTAGATGTCCAACTGGCCCACGACGCTTTTGATTGTTTCTACTATTACACTTCTGATTGTTGCATGACTTGTTTGACTTTGTCCGTTGCTTCCTTTATTCTTATCCTCTTTCTAAAAGTGAAGGGCCCAACAAAACTAAATTGGAATATTCACTTTGACATTGACATAAGGCCAAAGAAAACAAATCCTTAATAAAATTAGTAGAGCTGGAGACTACCATACCCAATTATCAATTCTCAGCTGGTGTCAAAATTGTGGGTAACAGGAGGTAGACATCCATTCTCTTCACTTGTGTTCTACCCAGGACTATAAGAGGCAACATAAGATTTTCATTCTTCATAGAAAACCATGGGGGGATATTGTTATTAATCACTACCACTAGCCAAACATAATAGTTTTTGTTTTGGATGTAATACAAGTTAACTCCATCCATGGCTATGCTTAATCATAGGCTTCATTATTCATCCTTGAATTTATAGGGCCATGTATCCTCTATATGCTTCATGGTTATCGAATATACTATGATTCACATAACTTGTGACTCACTTCTATGTGAGGTATGCCACCCTTGCAACATGGCTAATTGTTTGCAATGAAAGAGACTTTGAATCCTTGGAATTATAGGCATGTGTCTTAATATATTATGAGGAGGAATATGTGCCTTACCCTTATTTTTTGATTTCTAGTACCTGCCATTCCCACATTCTGGACATATCTCATTGTTTGCATATTCTCTTTTGTATAGAATACAATCATTCAAAATTGCATGTATGATATGTACTCGACACCCAACATTTTCAACATTTTCTTTGCCTCTCTACAACTATCGGGAAATAAATTATCTCTTGGAAGTACCATATCTTTGAGTAACCTATAATTAATGGGAAATAGAAATGTACACTGTCCTTAAGCACTTCATTGCATGACAAGATTCCTTAAGAAATCAAGGGAATTAATGTTTAATTACCTCAAAAGTATTGAGAAACACATGTCTGACATACCATACATTTCTTTCAATTTGTATAGTAACAATGTTGTCCCTAGTTTGGTAGATCTTAACCCCTGTCGACCAAAGAGAGGGGCAGTGGAATCAAATTTCAGGCTTTTGAAGAAAGTATCAATGACATTAAGATCATCCCTTAGTTCATTTTGTTGGAATGCATGTAACAACATTCCCTCCATGGCTTGGGTATCTTGTAAGAAATCATCCATACCAAAATATATATCATTGCCTTTGTCCCCAACATGTGAAGAACTAGTGTTACTATAGAGGTTTTGAATTGGTGACTCAGGACGTAGTGGGAATTAAATAGGTGGTTGATTCAACCATGCTCAATATGCTTCATCTTTGAGATATTCTCATTCAATAGAAAGGTTGTGAATTTACATTGTAGTGGGGTGCAACCGTAGATGATAAATCACTCGTCATCAATATCCTGATTGTAAAAATATTGAACATTACATTGATAACATTAGTAACACAATGCATTTAGTATTTTCAAACATTATATCAAAAATTTATTAGAGGCTTGCAATTTGTTTCCCCAATAATAAACATGAAACCAACTACTTTATAAAAAAAATGTCGAATTAAAAAAATACATTTACATTAGTTCCACTAAAAATCCAAAAATCCAAAAATACAATTACTCAATCATTTTTTTCTTATGCCCCAAGTGGTGTCATAAAAGAGATCCAATTCATAGTATAATACCATTGACCCAGGCTAGTTGCTAGAAGATGACATGTTACAATTGGTAGGGTAAATAAACTGTCCATTTTCATTAAACATCTGCCTATGGTATCTTTCTCCTGATAAGAGCTTGAGACATTTTGAGACTACTGGAATATATTGCACAACTAAACTCGATCCTGAATATTGATCCTGGAAAATTCAATGAACAATTATTCAAGTGCATGTGCATACATAAGATAAATTCAATGAGATAAATGAATTATAAATAAAATATAGACTTACTGCAATCAACGAGGGAGAAATTGAAGCATTTGCAACAATATGGAATGAGATGAAATTTGAAGAATTGGCCATTTGATATTATAATTTTTTTTCTTGTATTTGAGCCAAAACCGTCATATCAGAGGCATAAAACAATCTAACTTGAAACAAAATTTTGAGTGATCTTTGTCATTGCCTCCACAAAATTTAAATACGAATGTTTACATTTGCATTTTGTGAATTGAATTGTTTTTCAGTGCATTTTTACTTAAACACCACACCGATTCTATATAAAATATATAATGCATCGATTAAGTAAGTTACCGAAAAAACAATGTGCACTTATCATAAATGCACCAAAATATACAATGACAAAATGAGTGGGAATTTTAGTCGTTATTGCCTTTGTAAAGAAAAACCTTCAAAAAATTTAATTGGAGATGTTTGCATTTGCATTTTGTAGATTAAATTGTTTTTCAGTGTGTTTTTATGTATACAATGCACCGATGTGCTGTAGACTATATAACACACCATAAAATCAAGTTATGGAAAAAACACCACACATTTTTATCATCAATGCACCGAAATATACAACGAAAAAATGAGCGAGAATTTCATTTTTTCTAAATGCATGTGTTTATAAATGAAAACCCTATGCATTCTTTCATTCTTTTTCCAAAATTTAAAGGGGAGATTTATGAAAGAGAGACTTACCAACAAAGACTTTGGAGAGGGTGGATTTTTTTAAAGAGCCAAATTTGAAAGGGATCACTGTAGGTCACATACAAATATATAGAGGAGAAATTTCAGGTATGTGATTTCAGTTTATTGATCATGTTAATATTGTTTTTTTAAATAAAAGAAAATATATTACCTTAAAAGCATCATGTTAGTACAATGTTCATAGTTTTCCACTTGTTCCGCCACAACAGGGAAACTAGAACATGTGGCTTGCAGAAAAACTTAGAAAACATAACTGAAACTAGAAAATATGACGCGACAAGTGTCATGCTCTAGAAATATGACGTGGCTAGTATCATGCACCAGAAAATGAGTCTCATTCCAAAAAACATAACATGGATGTTGCCATACACTAGAGAATTTAGCAAAACAAAAAATAATTGAAGCTAGTTCCTGATATGCAAAAATAGAGAGAAGCTAGAGGTTTGGCAAACCCAAACGTCCATCATTGTTGTAGGTGTAGATGAAACTTTTTCCACAAGTTGGACAACAAGTTTTATCTGGTGAACCCGACAAGGATTTGAACAAGAGGTCCATGCATCAACTGAGGATTCTTTGATTATGAATTTGGTCCTCCAGGTTTTGTCGCATATCAAAGATCAACTGAAGGTGGTCGTCCAAAAAATGATGTGGATTGAGTAGAGGTTGCTCAATTTTCCCAACCATATCCTCATGGGGAGCTATGTTTGCATCAAACACTATTAGTGGAATTTATTCCATGGCTAGTCCAGGGGTGGTGTTTCTGGCTATCCAATCTATCAGCCAAATGGGGGAAATTTCTTCCTCAACCACACATCCACCTTGCTCCAAAGGCTGGTCCTGGGGCCTAGTGATGATGCAAGGCTCTGGCGGAGCTTCCAAAGGTTGCATCTTGAGAGGAGGGATTTATTCATCCACATGGAATCTTCCAGGATCAAGCATGGTATTGGAGAGGGGTGGAGGAGAGTGTGAAGCATTAAGGGAAAGGGATAGGAAAATCAATCCAATTCTGGCCAATTCTAGGAGAGCTGGTGGTTGTAAGAGAGGTCTGCAAGGGATTAGGGAGGTTGCGCCGAGCAATGAAGCTATAATATTGTGGCCCTGTTTTGGGTTTACCATGATCTATGGGAATGATGGAAGAATTGTAGTAGAGGATGGGGTAGGGAGGCCAATTAGAGTTATGGTCAGAGAAAATCAGGCTAGAGGTACAATGCTAGTGAGATGAAAATTGAAGAGGGTAACCAACAGAGGCATGGAAGCCACTGGATGGAAGGGAGAATTCCCGCAACAAGAAGGCTTGGAATACCAGAAGAAAAAGAGAGCCAACATAAAATGAAGAATGCCAGAGTGCCCGAGGACTCTTAGCTTCATAGAAGCCAATAAAGTGACTGTGAGGGGTGCCATGAAAGAAGAGGTGACACCAAACTGATGTATTGTACCTTCTTCAGTACGCCATCTATGGATTGCATGGGGAGCCATTAAATTTCTTGTGGTGTATCAACACACTACCATAATTGTAGCACAAGAGCCAATCATTCGAGTGGGTTAGATATGTGGCTGGAGATTGGGGTAATAACTCCCCTTGCTGCATGTGCACCATCTTTGTCCACCTGACCAACTTTCACCCCATCCAGGGATTAATCATGTTAATATTTCCCCCATTTGAATAAAACAATTTTCAATGCATTCTCAAAAAAATAAAAGGGTTTCATATTTACCTTCGGTATTGGAAGCCCTAGCTTCCTTATTGTTTCTCTTTCTTTTCTTATCTATATTTTACAACAAGAATTTTTTTAAGAAAAACTTTTTTATAGGGTTTATTTAATTATATATGGGGAATTTGGTATCTGTTGCAATGGGACCACTCATTGCATTAGATCCCAAACCGTTATGTTGTCATTTTTTCAAAAACACCTTCATAGTTAGCAGTGCACACTATATAGGGACATAGCACCATTGTGCATGTTCATGTCAACAACATTGTTGAATTTAAAATGGAAATAATATTTTTTGTAAAAATCGCCTTCATGAATAACGGTGTGCACTGTATAAGGATAGAGCACCGATGCACATGTTCATGTCAACAACACTGTTGAGTTTAAAATGGAAATACTATTAATTTTAATATTGAAATCATCATGTTTTAAATTTGTTCACGAGTTGACGATGCACAATAAATGATTCTTAGGCACCGATGTTTCTATTAATTTATAAAGCACCGCATGAATACAACAATTTGTAAACAAAAATTTTCGATTTTGTGAACACCCTATTATCATATACTGGTGTGTATACATATGATTAATACATCGGTGTGTATTGATTTATTATACACATTGATATTATTTTTCATTTTTTTTCTTCGTAATTTTTATATATGATAATTCCTAGTTTTTCTTTTTTCAGGGAGGTTATGAAATTCCAAGGGATAAATAAGGGGAAAACCAATACATGCTGATAAGGATGTTCGAAAAAGTGTAGAAGGAGATGGTAAAAGAAATTAACATAATTTCATTGCAAGAGGATCCATCCCAACAACAATTTGCATCAGAGGTATTTAATCATTCATTTATTATTTTATGTACATTGAGTTTAATTATCACATGAAATACTAATTTTCAATTTTTTTGTTGCAGAAGAGAAAAAAATGGAACCCATTCAACACATAAGACATGACGATGAGGAATAAAAGGGTTGATCACAAACTTTTTGAGTACTTACATTTTTTTACCTTACTTAGGATTCCATGTTTGTTGTTGTATTTGTATTTAAATAATTAATTTACACTTGTCCATGGATGTCTTCTAATAGGTGTTAACATACAAAGAGGATTCAACTGATGAATTGATAGACATTAGGTTAAGTATGGGTTGTGAGTATATGTTAAAGTATCTATATTTAATTGAAGAATTTGTAAGTAGCTATGTTGTTTAACTTCCCCTATTTTATAATTAATGGAGAAAAAAAACCTTTAAATTAATTATATCAACTATTCTTTGTCATGACGTATTAAACATCTAGGAAACAAAGTATGTAGTGCAACCAACATAAGATATTTTGAGGAAAGGCATGAAACATAGCTTCAAAGGAATGTGTATTGTTTATGAAAGACTGTTGCTATGCTACATTTTTTTATTTACACAATCATGTATATTATACTATATATAAAAACACTTATTACACTTTATTTCTATCTTTGTAGATGAAAGATGAAGAGGCAGAACATAAAATATAAGCCAATCAAGAAAACATTAGGTTAAATAACCAAAGTACAATATCACATACAAATTATGAAGAAATGAGGCATGCACGAAACTCGAGCTATGACAACAGTTCAAGTGATGGAAGAAAATCGGTGTAATTCAATGATAGTCCAAGTTGTATGTTTTGAAATATTTGTGAAAATAAGAGATTTTGTTTAATATACTCAACATATTGTCCTAATTGCATGAGGATATGTTACCAATAAATGTAACAATTATATATTGGTTTCATTTTTATTATCGTGGACCTTTACATTGTCCCATTTTATATGGCAATGGGTCTCTTATTCATATATAATAAAATGAATTTCTTATTTTATTGCATTGTTGAATGTTGTAAAATGTTGCATCGCCGATTAATTACTATGTGGATGATTTACATTGTTACAAATAAGAAAGATGTAATCCATTGGATAATGCATTAATGCAATCGTTAAGTCAAAATGCAATAATAAAAATATAAAAAAACATATTATTATAAAAAATATTTGATTTTCATATGATGAATTGAAAATGTGCAAACAAAAAAAATTAATTAAAATACAAACATATTGGTGCACTTTATTCTTATGAACTCACTAAACAATGCATGCCATAATATAGAAACAAATGCATTTTAAGGATTTATATGCATCAGTGCCAAATATTGTGAAAAAAAAATGTTTCTTAAACAACAAAACACTTGATTATATTTATCGTTTCAAAATTTTATGGTACACATGTTTAAAATACTCATTGATTCTCTAAATATAACGTATAATGAAGTGCTTTAAATACAATATACACATCATTACTTCATAACAAATAATGGCGTTGAAATCTCACCTCAAATATTTGAAATTTCACTACCCTTCATTGCATAGGGTAATACATGAACTGGTGCGTATGAATTATACAAGCATTGGTGTGCCATAAAAATAGAACGATCTGGTGCGTAATATTTATAAGAGCACCAGTGCCCCATACAAAAAATAGTATGAATGATGCATACATAAAATAAAAAAACATCCCTCCTAGATACAAGAAAAAATGCGGGACCGATGCATAATAATTATAAGAGAATCGATGCTACATACAACAAAAAAATGCGGGACTGATGCATAATAATTAGAAGAGCACCGATGCTTTTTAGGTTGATGCATGCACTTGTGTAGGTTGCATAATAGATCACTGGTGCATTTTACCAATACAAGCACTGACAAAAAATCTTTGCTAAAATCTCCATCCACCCAATTTATTTTAGTTATATGAAACATCCATTAAAACCTTTGCTTCAAATAGCGGATGTTTTTTTGAAAATTTTACCAAATATTGTAAGACTAAAAACCTCCACAAAAACCTCTGCTACAAGGTGTTTTCCTTGTATTGTATATGAGATAAATGATTTTGTCTTGGGAATAAAATATTGTTATTTACTTTATCCCCCCTTGAGCCACTAAGCCCCATTTCATTCATTTCTCGTGGAATCATAGCCCCCCCCATGTTTTTTACTTCTCTGTTCGTAGACGATGATGTATTTTAATTAATAAAATTTAATCTACAACTTACATATTTACATCATTGTTTGACTCTTGTCCTTTCATCATATACACGTTTATGCATTACTAATTTTGGGATCAATGTTGGATTACTAAGAGGGGGGGTGAATCAGTAATGAACAATACTATTACTTTTAACCACATTATATTCTTCAACAATAATCAACATTTTATCATTAAAATTCAATATATAATCAACAATATAATCATAAAAATAACCACATCACAATAGATAAACAATACACTAGAATTTACGTGGAAACCCAAATGGTAGAAAACCACATAATGCTTTTCTTATTTATCAAAAGAATACATTCATTGGAAGAACCAAATTCTGATTCTCCAGCTACAACTGGAAGGAGGCTCCAACCCCCTGTTCTTAGCCTCCAACTTGATGGAAGCTACAACTCCCTGAATTCTCTAGCTCCAACTAGAAGGAGGCTACAACCCCCTCAAGTTCTCTGCCTCCAACCACCTATCCTTGCCCCTTCCAATTGCCCTGTAATATAAATGTAGACCAAATGTTTCTATCACAAACTCTACCACTATCACTTCCACTTTCACTGCCACTCTATCTCTGTCTCTGTCACTGTCACTCTGTGATTGTCATTGCCTCATCAACCTATATCTTTTCATCAACCAACTAACACCTATGCCATACCATGCATCAATTGTATACTAACATACATACTATCTCATGCATCAATCATGAACCAAAGATACATAAATAAATAACAGTTAATCATGAACTAGAGCATCAACCGTGTGTAACCTGTACCATACCATGTACCAAGCCTCTACCATATCATGTACCAACAACGTACCATAAAAAGTGTCTCAACCATATACCATATCACTCTTAATCATGCTATGTACCATAAGATAAGCCTCAAGTGTATGCTCATATCACAAATATGTGCCTCTAACAATAACCCATAACTACCATATATCAAGTACCAAGAGTATGTCTCAAGCATGTATCAATATTACCTCAAATGTATGAAACCATGCACCATGTATCACAAGGACCTCCAAGACATGCCATAAGAATATGCCATTCATTCAAGATACAATTTGTTCTCACTACAACTCATAGATGTTCGCACCCTTCTTGCAGCAACTCCGTATGTCTGCACCCTTCTTGCTGCAACTCTGAGTGTTCACGTCCTTCTTGCTGCAACTCTAGGTGTCCGTGCACTTCTTGATGCAACTATGGGTGTCCATGCCCTTCTTGATGCAAATCTAGGTGTCTGCACCCTTATTTCTGCAACTTTGAGTGTTTGCGCTCTTCTTACTGCAACTTTGGGTGTTCGTGCCCTTATTGTTGCAACTCTGAGTGTTGGCTCCCTTCTTGTTGCAACTCATGGATGACCTTAGAAATTTATTTTTTTCTTTGTCTTCTCTTTGCTACCTTAGACTTTACTTCTTCAGATTCACCAATAGACCAAAATAATATACCATAACATTCTCACAAGATAGATATTCAATGTATGTGTATATGTATTTATGAGAGACTTCTTAAGGTGTATTTATACTTTTGCTAGGTAACATCTTTCCTTAATTTTAAGACTTATTTCCTTAAATTTAGGGCTTCTAGAGATTTCTTGTTACAACTAATTTACCATTTCATTTATTGACTTGTAACCAACTAGGGGCTTCTTGACCATTCTTTGGGGCCTCCAATTTCACAAGGCCATATCTCTCTAATTGTGAGGAACTATATCTCTCTAACCATGAGGAACTATGTGGTGTTCCACATATCACTGGAAATGAAATGACTAGTAGTATCCATCTATTAGGGTCATCATGCATTTACATTGTCCTTTATGTTCATATTCCTCATTCAAATTCAGGTATCGAAACCATACCGTCGGGTCTTCTTCAATGGTAGAAATAAATGACAACCAAACTATCAACAATCAAAAGAGGGATGTTATAGGTTTTAATGACCTCATGCACCTTAGAGACTCTCAATAAATAAGATAGGACTAATGGGGTCTTTTGTCCATAGACAACCTCAAATGGAGTCATTTGAGTGGCACCATGATAAGTTATATTATACCACCATTCGACTATAGGGATCCTCTAGAACCATTGGGATTGTCTCTCTAAAATAAAACACCTCAAATATTATTCCAAGAACTTGTTGATAGCTTCAATTTGACCATTAGTTTGGGGGTAATATGTGACACATGCTGAGATTTAATTGAGTGTCGTGGAGCCAAAACAACTCTTGCTATAAATTTCTAGTGAAGGTGGGGTCATACTCCATTACAATTGAGTGAAACATTCCATGGAGTTTAAAGATATTATCTAGGAATGCTTCACCAACTATAGAGGCCTTAAAGGGGTTTTACAAAAATGAGCATATTTGGAAAGGTGATCAACCACAACCATGATTACGACTGGTTTATTGCTAGATTTTGGTAACCCCACAATGAAGTCCATAGAAATGTCAGTCCATACAACTGGTGGAGTGGGTAAATTTTGGATTTCACCCGAAGGTTTCATTATCTCTCCCTTGTGTCATTGGGAAATGTCTCACTCTACCATAAAGGTGTCAATTTTCTTCTTCATGCCTTCCCATACAAATGAATATTTGATCCTTTCATATGTTTTATGAAACCCTGAATGACCTATTATGGGAGAGGCATGTATCCTCACCCCATGATATGTTTTATGAAGCTCTTCATTTTCCAAGTGTATCCCTGATATGAATGGGGTTCCATTTGAAGTTGTTGGATTAGGTGAGTGATATTGATATCTATTAACCATTTTTTTTTTAAATAAAATTGATATTTATTTATTAGAAAAGACTATGCTGAAGCAAAAAACAATTATAAAAAATCCAAAAATGGCTCATGGCATGTACATAGTTCTATAGCTAAATAGGAAAGAAATGGAGCTCTCTCTAGATCAATTTCTTGCTCTGACTAACTGATTACATCTTTTACAAACTGACCTAGTAAAATAACAACTTTATAAAACATTCACTAATGAGAAGAAATATAGTCCTGAATTTCTGGAAACCTATCCTATTGAATTTTTCCCTCCTCAATGTCCATAGGGGTTGTGCCATGATCCTCAATACCATTGGCTGCATTTCCTTCATGAGGGGAGATCACTGTGCCTTGATTAATTGAAGAAAAGGATAAATGTTGTGGATAGGTAAGAGACTTTAAATACTGAATTTCAAAATCCATCTCATCCATCCACCATGTCAAGGAAACTAGAGCATGTTCTAAATCCCCTAGTTTTGTTGAAATTTGCTGAAGTTCAGATCAATTTGTTTGGGAATTTTCCTCATGTTTCCAGAGGATTATTTTGATATCTTCCAAGAATTATCCATCTTTGACCATGAAAATAAATAACCATAAAACCCCCACTCCCCATGATCTCCTATCTTAGTTTTAATAAGAATAAACAGAGAGAAATTTCCAAAGAGAAAATGAACCACATAGAGGAAGAGATAGACATTATTATACCTAGGAGACGAAGGCCTAGAAACTAGGATAAACCTGTTTTAGACATTCAACAAAGCCAACATTGAACGAGCACTTCCAACCAAAGAATGAAACAGAGCCTTGAGAACCATGACCACACAGGGGTAGAAAACCACAAAATCATCCCGAGAATGAGAGAAGAGAGAGCCATAACCAGAGAGAGGTCACATAAAAGGTTGGACTAGAATAAATCAAATTGATTAACCATCCCACTACCATAACTATGAAATTATGTAAGGAGATTTACTATAAACACTACAAGATACTCCATAATCCACCTATTGACACGAAAAAAGAGAGGGAACTCAACTATGGGATGGGAAAATCCCCCCTCACCCCATTTAAATCTAAATATCCTCTATCCAAGTTTGTTCCCAACCTATCCCATTGGTCTACAAGGGCATTTAAATCTCTTTTGAAATAATTTTTTTTGAAATCGATGAATCCTTCAATGAGGGAGAGAGTGCGAGAAATAATACCATTGAAGACATTATTATCAAACTAAGATTTACTGATGATTGCACGAAAAACCATCAAAGTGTCTCCAAATACCACAATTTTAATGACATTTCGATATTTCACAATGCACACACCTTTATATAAGGCATATGTTTCTGCAACATTGTTTGAATCCACCTCCAGTCCCCAAGAATAGGAATCTATGACATTTCCTACAGGATCAAGAAGACTCCCCCACACCTACCACCTCAATATTATTCCAAGAGGCTCCATTGAAAAAGAGAGAATGCACTTCCATATTTTCTAGGAAATCTTGGAATTCCACCACTGATTTCCTAAGAGCCCACTTAGGAAGGGAAGCTAATTTTCCTACAGGGGAAAGTGGGGCTAAATCAAGTTTGAAATTATTCACCCATTAAGCTTCATAAGGATCCAAGAGATGGTCCTATTGATGCATATGGAGATGCATATACTAAGCATCGAGTGAAATGGCTCTAATCACAAATTGATGGGGAGGAACCAATTCTTCCTGAAAGATTTTTTTCTTCCTTTCCATCCAAATTGTCTAGCACATATATTTTAGAAAATCCATCCAAAGGTGCCTGAAGCAAGGTTTTAGATGGAAATTTCCCCTATACCTGTGCCTCCATTAGGATAAGAAATATTTGCAAGACACTCAACGAAATGGAATAGATCTCTAAGGGTGAAATCCTAAGAAAAATGAACGTAACTGCAATTGACAAAAAAGTGTTGTATGGATTCCTCATCTTGAAGACATAATGCACATCGAGACAAACCAATAATACCCCTCTTTTTGAGATTCTTTTAGGTAAGGATTATCCCATGAACAAGAATCCAAATAAAGGAATTAATATTTGGCAACCCATTAGAATTCCAAACATTCTGCCACAAAGCTGAGCGGGGAATAAATTATTATCCTACAACAAAAAATGGATCCTTACTGGCCAGTAAGGATGAAGAAGACTCGTGGTTGGGGGGCCTTCCCTTTTGGAGCTAGCAGGGCTAGAGTACTAGTAAAGAGGCATGGCTTAAAAAAAATCTTGGATGAGGACAATTCAACTAGCCAAATTGAGCCATTGAGAACCCTATTGGGTAAATTTCAAATTAATATTTTCAAGAATGTGCATCCATTCTTGGGAAGCAGAACTCGTTACATAAATAGGAATTCCAAGGTATTAGTAGGAGGTCCAATTTCCAACAATGGGAAATTGGAAGATTCGTGATATAATTTGTATTACTTGGCATCTAGCATTCCACCCCATTATTTGAAATTTCCAATGGTTAAATACTCCTATAGAGGCATCAATAAATGAATTTATAACATTCTTAAATCTCAAAGAAATAATATGAGAGGCACCCCCAAAAACAAGGTGTCATCTGTAAATTGTGAATTATTAAGACCTTTGCTTCCACGAACCATTTGAAGGACAGGAAAATTACTAGTCTCACTTTCTTTCTCTAGCTTGGGGCTTAAAGAATCAACCATGATAATGAACAATAGGGGATAAAGAGGACAACTTTGACACAATTCCCTACTACTTTGAAATAATTTTTTTGGCCATCATTAAAAAGAAAAATGTGGTTAAAATGGTCAAAATCATTAACCATATCAAATTTAATCATCAGGCCTTTTTCTTTTGCTGATAATATTTGATGGATAGCCTCTTGCACCAAGACTATATTGTCAATGATTTGCCTATCATGCATAAACCCACCATGATTGGTCTAAATCTGGAGAAGGATAAAGGGTTGACTTCTTTGGGTATTAAGGATAAAAAGGAAGAGTTGGTTTTTCCTCCTAGCCTAAAGGAATTGTGTGAATAATGTAGCATTCTAATAAGATCATACTTAATGAGATCCCAATAATGTCTATAAAAGGATATGTGAAAACCATCCAGACCAAGAGCTTTGTCCGAACCAAGGCTCCAAATAGCAGTGAAGACCTTAGCTTCCTCTATGGGTTGGGTCAATATCTAATTATCCTCTTTAGATATAATTGCTTCCACATTCTTGGCTTCTACCTCGCCCTTGTTGGTAATTGATGCAGTCTTGTCAATCATCTTACATGATGCAATATATTTATAGTTTTCTTTTATGTCTATTAGTATTCAGATATAGATTGTTTGACTAAATAATGCATGCAAAATGCATGAGTAGTTTTCTAAAATCAATTTTTGTAAGCGTTCAATGAGTAGTTTGCTCTATGAGGCTATGTATTGTTATAAAGATCAAGGTTGATCACAGTGAGTGCAACCTTTTTGTGCAATTACAAGACTTTCTTATTTCTATGATATTGTGATCTAATCATTTAGTATTTAGTATATTGTTATGCTATTTCATTGAATGATTATCTAGTCCATAGATAGGCCTGCATAGATCCTTCATTTGGTATCAGAGCTGGTTGTTGTTTTAGGGTAATCATGTCAAACTCTAATTCATTGCCCATTCCATAATTTAATGGAAGTGATTATGAATATTGGTGCATCAAGATGATGATGTTTTTGATAGGGAAATATCTATGGGAGATTGTAGAAATGGGTTATGCAGAGCCAAAATATTGGATCACTCTTAATGCAAATGATAGAGTAGCTAAGAAGGAATCTAGAAGGAAGAATGCTCAAGCTTTATTTCATATTCAAATTGCTCTTGATAAAATCTAGTTTCCAAGAATTGCAGGTGTAAAGACAACAACGGATGCCTAGAATACTCCACAAGAAGCTTACCAAGGTAGTGATCAAGTCAAATTTTTCAAGCTACAGACATTGAAAAGAGAATTTGAGAATTTGAAGATGCAAGAAGCTAAAAATGTAAGTGATTATTGTGTGAGAGTAAAAGATGTAGTCAATAAAATGACTACTCTTGGAGAAATTGTGGACAAAGAGGTTTTGATTAAAAAGGTGTTGAGGTCTCTAACACCAAGGTGGATCCATGTTTCCATAATCATTGAAGAAAGCAAGGATTTGTCTACTTTTCAGTTTGATCACCTAGTTGGATCTCTTATGTCTCATGAAGAAAGATTGATAGATTCAATTGGAGAAAGTGGCGAGAAAGATTTTTCTTCAAAATTTCAAATTACAAAGAATGAAGATGCCAACACTAGAAACAAAAGAAACCAAAGCCAAAGTAGAGGTCAAGATCATAATTATCCAAGAGGAAGAGGCGTTTCAAGAGGAAGAGGCAGAGGCAGATTTGATAAAAGAAATATCCAGTGCTATTATTATAAAAAGTATGGTCACTTTGAAAGGGATCGTAGATTAAAAGAAGGAAATAATAACAAAGGTGTTAATT
>JASDQU010029023.1:0-12381 GCA_032191745.1 Picea mariana | reverse complement strand
CCGAAAAGGTGATTAAAGTGTGCGCTCAGATCTACGGTCATCCTGCTAGCGTGAAAATCAATGGTCCTTAAGAGATTCAAAACCTCCCCAACCGATCTACTTTTAATGGTGGGGGGGGGTACGAAAAGGTGATTAAAGTGTGTGCTCAGATCTACGCTCATCCCGCTAGCGCAAAAATCAACAGTCCACAAGAAATTTTGGACCCCCCCGACCGTTCTACTTTTAACAGTGGAGGGGGGTCTGACATGATGGTTAAAGAATTCATTTGAAACAACGACTAATCTAGCTTTGTTCAGATCAATGGTCAGCAAGAGATCCCATACCCCCCAACCTTTCTACCTTTAAAGGTGGGGGTGGGGGGGTGGGGTCTGGAATGAAGCAGTGTCCAGGTGGGCCCCATCCTTACGTGGCATCATCTCATTGCATCTTACCTCCCCACTCCAAACGTTTACCGCTTGCCATTTTTCCAACTCACCACCATCATCTAGAGATGTCACACCCCCAAACCACCCCTTGCAAGTCCCATTTCATCACTCCTTCAGTATGTTCCCTCCATCTAACCATTACAGGTCATATCTATTTCGTTCTTTTCCCAATCAACATTCTGCACGTCAACTGGGTACACACGTCAGATGTCTTTCACCTCACCCACTCATGGTCTAAGGGACCCGTTGGCCATTTATTACTGGCCACAAACCCGTTGTTCACCTGACCTATCCTTTTTCTCCCAATGGACACCCGTTTACTAAATTCCAACCCCATTTCGGTCATTCGCATTCCACTCACACTCCCTGCATATCAGAGACTTATTTTCCTTTGCCTCTGCAACATCTCATCTATCCATAAGTTTTCACCTACTAACATGTGTTCAGTGTGTAGGTATTGACGGAAATCAATGGTGCCCAAAAGTAAAAATTCAAATGTGGAGGAAAATCCTTTTCTCCCACCTCCTGTCGATATCGATCGGATCCCATTAGCAGATAAAGACTATTTAATCTCAGAAAACAAGTCCAAATTCGACTTCTCCTAGCTATAGTCATGGTTTAAAGACACCTTCATCGATCAGAGCGATGAAATTGGGATCTGGGAGTCAAGTCTCCCTCTGTATCTTTTTCCCCAAGTCCATCATTTTCCTGAATTCACCCTCAAATGCCAAGAGCACTACCTCCTTGATTAGAGAGCCATAGTATCTTCCTCTGGAGAAACCTTTTTCTTTATTACACCCGAGGCCATCGATCAAATGATGCAGGTACCCAAAGCTGAACCCCGTTCTCCCCTCATAATTGAGATTCTGACAGAAATGTATCAGAATTTGTCTTTTCCCCAAAGAGCACAACTCTTTGAGATTTTCCTCCCACAAGATGCCCAATTACCTAAGAAGAATCCTCCGTATCATTCCTCCATATTTTTCGAAAAAGGAAACCAAATTATCTCAACACTGTGTTGTTTGCTCAGTTACTTCTCAGATCAATGGGTGGATGAACCTATCCTAGGTTTCCTGTCCATTTTCTCTGCTGAAGAGAAATTTTCCACCTAGTTTGATTACAACGTTTTTTGGCTGAGAACTTGCATGAGCAACTGGAAAATTTCCCTACAGAAGGCATTTTTCGATATTCCTCAATACTGGCCTACATGTTTATGTTCTATCAAGAAGAAAAATTTTCCTTTCTCATGCAGAAGATGGACGAGGACAAAAAACAACAAGAAGTAACTTTATGGACATCGCTGCTTAGAAGAAATTCCACTAAGTTCAGTTTCAAACAATTCATCAAGTTATTTTATCACCCAATGGTAGGCATTCTTAGTGGAAGACCAGAGCCGAGGATAAACGAGGAGATCCAAAGAGTTCTGCACCTTTCGGATCTCACAAAGACGGGGACTCATTCCTATACCAGAATCACATAGAGATCAGAGTGTATTGGTGTGAACTAGATCCATACAAATTGCCCAAGTATGTTCCTGTTCGAATATTTTCACTAGAGTATAGTCGTCAGATGATAAAATCAAATGACATTCATTTTTTGTCTTTGAAGAAAAAAAAACAGATGAGGATTAAAGGGAAAAGAGGACCGTTTATCTACAACAGTCGAGCTACTGGGGAAGAGGCAGATACACTATTAAAGGAAATGAAATTCAACACTAGTTTCATTTGGCATTATGATCCAAGTGGGATCATTACAGAGATGAGATCCAAAAACAAAAGTTCACCTTATGCTCACAGCCTCAAACTAGAAATTGAAAAGTACGTGAACCAGACAGAGTGGGAGGCAAATACTCTGGTAGATACTGAACAACAGGAATATCCTTTACTCTGTTTTTCACAGGCTACCACTCCATAGGTACCAAAGAAAAAAAGGCCAAGAAAGAATGCCTCTTCTTCGATCACTGAGGTATCAGAAGAATATTTTAAGGTATACAACAAGAGACTCAAAAACACTCATGCTACTCACATGTCTGGTGAGGAAGAGCCCTACTCTGCTAAAGGGATTGAGGGAAAACATCAGGTGGTGTCCACTTCTTCTTCAAAGAAGCAGACAGATATAGCCATGACCACCCAAACTCCACAAGGATCTGTACCTTTGAACATTTTTGAAAAATATGACATGATTAAAAAGAAGAACCAGATGCTGAGAAACAACACCTACGCTCAGTTCTGGAAGCAGACCTCCACAACACAACACAAACCATTGTTAGCTTTTGACACAGAGAAAGGAAGAATGCATCTGGAATTTCGATAAGCACAAGTTTCTCAACCCAAAGATATCACTGACTGCAAAAGGTCAACTATTGTTTTTAACACCAAACAAGTCCATCCAGCTGACCAGATGGATTTTCACAAACAGACTGGAGAAATAGTTTTCTCCACATTAGCACATGCTTCCTCTATGACAACAAAGTTACAGGTATCTTTAAACAATGTTCAGACCTAATTGAAGTTGGAAAAGATATCCTCTTTTGCAAAGGATAATAGAATAAAATCCTTAGAGGAATTGGTACTCAAGATTGGGTATGGTCCCTCAAATGTAAAAGTAGTAGAGGAGATGTTAAAGAAAAATAATGCTGGCATCACATCTCTGAGAAAACAACTGAAATTGCCACCAACAGAGGATTCACAAGCTAAAGAAATATCTAAGGCAGAAAACGAGAAAGAGGAATTGTTGAAACTAATCATGCAACAAAACGCACAGATAAAGGAAATGGAGGCAGAATTGGAAAGGTTATTGAAAGAGAAGGAAAAATCAACCTTGATGGAAGTCATTCCATTGAGTATAGTTCCCCTTGTGGAATTTAGTATGATAGCTTTGCCAACAACCACTACAACATAAATTCCATCGGCAACTCCATTGATAGCACTGGAAAAAACTATGGAGCTAGCAAAGTCCATGGAGGAGATGACTCTGCAAGGAACAAAGATCAATAAGCTGAAAATGGAGGTTGAAAGTCTCCAGGAACTCAAGTCTTCCTGTCAAACAAGATAAAACATTGAGAGGCAAGCATCAGAGAAGCTCAAGCAAGAAATACAACAACTTCAAAAACAAACAGTGGCAGGAAATACATTAGCAGAGGCTAAGGAAAATATTTGGACATATATCTCCAACTCCATAAATGAAATTTGGCCCATGGTACAAATGATGTTCGAGCAACATGATCTGGTGCTAAAGAGTAGGCAGACCATCGACAGGATAAGAAGAGAGCTAGGTGAAATGCCCTCGACAACTAGCGAGATCATCAAGTTTCTGAATTCAAAGACCAAGGAAGAGCTTGAAGACCTGAAATTTGAAGACAGAACATAGACTATCCTCGAAGTCAAAAGAGTGTTGACTAAAAGAGGATTAATGTTTCAGTTGGAGGAGAAAGATCAGAACATGAACATTTGAGTTCAGAGATTTTTTAACAAGCTTGAGGGCTTGTAGAAAAAGGGCCTTCCTGGCTTACTTGTCCTGAATGATAAATTGATGACCTTATCTGATTATAAGCAAAACATTGCCACCGTGGCCAAAGACAGTTCCAAGTTCTCAGGGATACAGGGAAGCCTCACAGACAAAGTGTTTTTGGAGACCTTGTAGCCTGACCTCAACATACAACACGAAATCAAGTACATTTTCCTCACTAAGCCGAATTTTGCTAAGTATACCGAGATGGATGAAGTCTACCGTCTGCTATTGAAAGTTACCATCCCCAGTACACAAAGATGGGATGAGCTATGCAAATTGATCGAGTAAAGATAAAGGTCTCGTCCAATTCAACATCCAACGCAGTCAAAGTCATATGAATGACTCACCAACGGTCTTCCCCAAAATCAACATGAGAGGTTTGATGCATCATCACCAGTTCCTATAATTTTGCATCTTGTTATCTAGATAGTTAAAAATAGCATCTGCCACATCCTGATCATTGATGACAGGGTCGTTTGTAATTTTGATTATAAATACTTCAAACTTTGAATTATTAAGCGTTGATCTTTACGCCCAAGCAAGTTGTAATCACTATAATTTTTTTTCAAGAGATTATTCTAGTAATACAAAGAGACGTTTCACAGGATTCCTGCATGTTAGTTGTTGGTGAAGTTTCCTCTATCTTCGTAAAAAGTTTTCTTTCTCAGTTATCATGTTGTTTTTCTAATCTAATCTTTAAAAGAAGTTAAAGTTGCAGAATTTTCCATTGCGTACTTTGTTCCTAATCTTTTACAGATTTAAATGTTTTCCTTTTGATGTTACAACAAAGAAATTCTTAATTGGTTTTTTGTTTTAACTATATCTCACCTTTGCAACAATCCATCATTTTATTCCTAAAGAATCCAACAGTTGCACTACCTTGCCCTGTAAAAAGAATTTTCTAAAAAATTGTCTTTGATCTCCATTTTTATAAAACAGACCCCATAGCCCAATGGAAGCGTAAGTGACATTCAGTCATTTTATTAAAAAATACAAACAAATCGGTACTATTCTTTTTTTAACTAGCCTAAGATCTGAAAATCCAAACAAATCTAAATCTTACAGAGAGATCCCTCTCTGAAACTGGCAGGGCTAGATCCCAGTTTCAAAGTGGTTGGTTAAGGTTACCTCTTGTAAATTTCTTCTTCCCTTTTACAACCTCTGGGAATTTACAGAGTGCTAACATAATTAGCGACCATACTGGGGAGTCTGAACAAATTTCCAATCCTACGTTTTCTTTTTCTATGCAAAGAAAACCTTATTTTTGAACAAGTCATAAAATCTAAATATATTAAGAGATAATGTTCAGAGGTTGTTATGTTTTGTATATAATCAATTTAAGTTTTTCTTAAAAGAAAAATAAAATAAAAATTAGAATTCTGGCTCCCAAAAGAATTTTTACTAGATCTCACCCAGATCCAAAACCTGCCACCGCAATAGACAATCCTGAGAAATTACTCAGAAAGAAAACCATTATGGAAGGTTTAGGAAGTCACAGTCCCCTTCATAGATCTCCTTCCCTCCCAGAGAAACTGGTTGCCCTTCATGATCTTGAATTTGATATCACTTTTGAACAAATCCTTTTTAGAACAAAATCAGACATCTTTGTAAGTGAAATTGTGTTGGATCAAACCATCCTGCAACCTAAGACTCCTGAAATTCTCTCACCTAGGGCAGACGTTGATCAATTTTTTCTCCAGGAATTTGATAAATTAGAAGATTTGGTGGCTAATCTTGATCAAGCCTTGGACAAAGCTCATTTCTAGCAGTCAATCGAACTTTCTGCCTTAACAATTGCTGCAGCCTCTGTGAAACCTCAAACAATTCACTCTGCACCCCCTAGCCATGTGTCCTCCACTACATCTGTTACATCCTCTCCAATCATACAAGTTACTGTTCAAGCTCATCCACTAGCTATGGCAGTAAGATATGCTCCCTTGGTGTTGGATGCTCCTTTGCATGCCATGCCTCAAGATTATCAAACTAGACTGCCTCAGTATGACAGTACTGGTTCTATTAATGCACAACAACATGTGGATAAAATGAATGATTATTTTGATTTGCAGGAAGTAGATGAAGCTAATTTACAAATGAGATTATTTTCACAAAGCTTGATTGGGGACATTAAAAAGTGGTTTAAAGACTTACGTCCTACTTCGATAACTGATCTTTCCGCTTTTCATAGAAGTTTTCTGAACAGATGGGGGGTTAAGAAAAATCCACTCCAAATATCATCAGAGTATGAGAACATCAAGAGGAATCAGGGAGAAACAGTGCAGGATTACTGCACCAGGTTCAACAACCTTTACAATGCCATCACTGCTGACATAAAACCCCCTCAAGGTTTAACACTTATTAAGTTTCCAGATGGATTTGACACTGATATGTCATATCAGCTAAGGGAAATAAATTCAGCTACTCTGGAAGACATGCAAAAAAGTGCAGTAAGTGTGGAGGCTAACCTACTAGCTAGAAAGGCCATACAGACACTAGCATATTTGGCCCATTTTGCGATGGTTGTTTCGATGCTTATACGATGTTATGTCGTTGATATGGCAATGAATTTGGAGTCTCTGAAATGTCAGTTTAGGTGACGTGGCATTTGCGACGAACTTGATCAAACATCGCATAAGCAACGATATAGGCAAACAATCTTAAACCAACTTTTCGTCTAAATTGCGACACCAACTTTTATAGTTAAACCGATGCATCATTAGAATTTGTCATCGCCTATTCAATGACAACTTTTTGTTGTTTATGTAGCTAAACCAACGCATTGATAGAAATTGTCGTCGCCTATTCGATGACAACTTTTCGATGTTTATATAGAAAAATCGTCGCATCGATAAAATTTGTTGTTGGATATCCGACGACAACTTTTCGATGTTTATATAGCAAAACTGTCGCATCGATAAAAGTTGTCGTCAGATATTCGACGACAACTTTTCAATGTTTATATAGAAAAATTGTTGCATCGATAAAAGTGGTTGTCGCCTATGCGACGACAAGTTTTCGATGTTTATATAGAAAAACCGTCGCATCGATAAAATTTTTCGTCGGATATCCGATGACAAATTTTCAATGTTTATATAGCAAAAATGTTGCATCGATAAAAGTTGTTTTCGGATATTCGACGACCCAAATTTATTTAGAAAAAAAATAAAAATTATTTTGGGCATCAATTTTGATATTAATATTAATATTAATTTTGTGGAGACAGAAATCCAGGGTACAATGGCTCAAAGAGGGGGAAAAGAACACAAAATTCTTCCACAGAGCTATGGTGCATCGCTGACATATTAACAGAATTACTCATATGGAGGATGGCCAGGGTAATCCAATCAGAGAACACACCCAAATAGAAGCAGAGCTTAATAACTACTATCACGACCTCCTAATGGAAACCAGGGAGGATAGAGATTCAACCATCAGATGAGTAACTAGTCACATACCCTCTATGGTGACCCCTGAATAGAATGCAGCCCTAATGAGACCTATCATTTAAGAGGAAGTGGACCAAGTAGCAAAATCCATGCCCCCAGGGAAGGCCCCAGGCTCGGATGGATTTACCACTGTTTTTTTCCAGCATTGTTGGGACATAGTAAGGAAAGAGGTTTGGGAGGTGGTAGAGGAATCACGGACTTCAGGCCAAGTCCTCCTGGCCCTCAATGCCACCTTTCTCACCCTAATTTTGAGAGAGGAATGGGTCACCAATCCCAAAGAGTTCAAACCTATCGCTCTTTGCAATGTAATTTACAAAATCATTACAAAGGTGATTGCAAACCGCCTTAAGCCAATTCTGACCTTTGTCATCTCAAAGGAACAAGCTGGATACGTAGAGGGAAGAAAAATCATCGACAGTGTTATTCTAGCGCATGAGGTCATCCATTCTCTCAAGTCGAAAAAAACTCCAGGTATGCTAATAAAACTTGATCTTTCAAAAGATTTTGATAGAGCCAACTGGCAATACCTTCGGGCCATTTTAAATTCTTTTGGATTTGACCAGCATTGGGTGAATTGGATATTAAACCTTACCTTCTCAGCCTTATTCTCCATACTAGTCAATGGGGTCCTGTCTCGGCCATTCTCACCATCCAGAGGTATCTGGCAACGTGACCCCCTATCGCCTTTTCTGTTTGTGCTCATGGAGGAAGGCTTGGGACGCTACATAAAGTTAGCGATCCTAGATGGATCTCTCAAAGGATTTTCTTTGCACAACATCCAACTGGCACCTTCACATAGTCAATTTGTTGATGACACACTCCTCATGAACTCCCCAATGACAAGAGAGGAAAATAATCTTAACTCCATCCTCTTCGATTTCACAGAAGCATCAGGCATGACTCTCAACTTAGACAAATCCAAACTCTTGTTCTTTAATACTCCGAATGCGGTCCAACTTCATATCTCCAGACTCTTGGGAATACCCAAGAGCTCCCTTCCATCCAACTACCTAGGCATTCCTCTAACAGGAACAATAGCCAGATCCATCTCCTGGGACAACCTCCTACTTTCCATCTCCAACAGGCTGAACAACTGGACCTTCAGACCTCTCAACATTGCAGCCAGGTTGGTCCTGCTCAATTCGGTCCTTCAAACCCTACCCACCTACCTCTTCACTACCTTAGCAGCCCCCAAGTAGATCATCAAAGCTATAAGGAACCTCCAATGAAATTTCCTTTGGCATGGCCATCAACACAACAAGAAGTGGGCACTTGTAGGTTGGGACAAGATATGCACACCTAAAAGCATGGGAGGCCTGGGACTCCGAGATCCAGGGACACTCAACCAAGTAATGGGAGAAAAAATGTGGTGGAGGTGGTTAAAAACACCAACTTCTTTATGGGCACAAATATGGAAGAAGAAATATGCTCCCTTCACATAAGAAAACCAGCTCATCAGACACAATTCCCATTTACAGGGTTCTAATATTTGGAACACAACATGGCAAAACAAAGACCTGGTACAAGAACACGCGTTTTGGGAGGTAAGAAATGGAGAAAGTGCTATGTTTTGGCAGGAATCATGGCAGCAACTCAAACCACTAAAGGACTTGGAAGAGCTCATGCCCCTTAAATAGGCTCTAAGTCAAGACACTCTCCTAAGGGTGAAATATCTCTGGAAACCTGTGGATCAAATACTGCAATGGCGTCATTGGAAAATCTCCAACCAGGAATTAGGGGTCCCAAAGAATTTAAACCTGCAAGAATGGAAACACTATGCAAGTCCTCAGAAAATCCTCAACAGAGAAGGCCCAGATATTCTCATATGGGGACACTCCATCACTAGCAACTTCTCAGTCAAGGAAGCCTACTACCTACAAGGCCACTACCAAAATTAGGATAAGGAAAATATATGGAACAAGGTCTAGAACCCTATACTCTGGCCCAGGGTGTCTACATTCCTATGGCTTATTGCACACAACATAGTCCTAACCTGGGACAACCTCAGAAGAAGAGGCTTCATTGGACCCTCAATATGCACCCTTTTCCAACAACAAGAGGAAACCAAGGAATGTTTATTCAACATATGTCCCTTTAGTCAATCGATCTGGGACCAAGGAGCTCAAATAATGCGTCGATCCAATCAAAACAGGAGCAGCATAAGTGACACGATTGAAAACTGGGACTCGATTACATACAACAATCCTCTATTGAATTACATATGGAAACTCCTCCCTGGATTCATTCTCTAGAAAATATGGGAAGAACGAAACAAAATAATCTTTCACTCCAAAGACTCCACACCAGGCTTAAGTTGGGAAAAAATTGTCGCACTTGTCAAGGAAACAGTTAGGAGTAAACCATGGAAAATAGAGGACTTAAATTGCAACCTAGAGGAGAAAAGCATACTCTAAAGATGGCAGCCTAGCTTGTTCAAGCAACTGACGATCAATGCACCTAAAAATTAGAATAGCATCCCAACCATATGGACCCCTCCTCCAACAGATTTCATAAAGATCAATTTCGATGGGGCATCCAAAGGGAATCCAGGACCAACTGGCTATGGAGCCACACTCAGAAACTCCAGAGGAGAAATCCTCTGTCTAGCAGCGGGCTATTTGGGGGGAACAACCAACAATGTAGTGGAGCTAACGGGCCTATTGCAAGGTCTCCAAATAGCAATTGCTATACATAGTCACAAGCTCATTCTCGAGGGGGACTCACAAATTGTCATCCAACTAATCACCAAAATACTCCATGGGAAAAACCCGCAGAAAATCTCACCCAGTTCGCGACTCTTAGGACTGTTAGAGGAATTCGACAGCCTACTCAGAGCCAACCTTAGCATCATACCTTCTCACGTGAAAATAGATGCAAACATGGTAGCAGATTGCCTGGCAAATGGAGGAGTAGCAAAGGAGGAAGAGCACATCTACTGGGAAGAACAAATCTCTGGAGACAAAGATATCTCAGATCGATGTCAAGCTATGGACAACAGATGTCTCCAACCCCTAGATGGGGTGCCACGTAGAGAGGGAAGGACACACGGGCAAGAGCTGGGGGATGCCATAAATGGTGGCCACCAGCTCCCATCTCTTCACTATTAAAGATGGGATTGAACCCAAGTAGCCGATACCAGGCAATGAGGCCCCTCGTGTGAGTGAAGAGAATGGCCAATTGAAGCATTAAAAACAAATCCTTAATGGCTAGATCTGTCACCTACATTATTATCAACCGCCTTGGAGGATTTGGGATGCATTGAGAGGTTGAAAGGCTGAAGGCTGAACCTTCGGAGTGTAGGAACGGAGACACCCTACCAACCGGAATTTCAGCCATAGTATTGCTTATATACATGCTGAGAACAAGGGGATGACCGCGCAGAGGTGCAACGTGGTATGCGTTCGACTCATACAAGAAGTGACAGAAGAATTTTGAATTTTGTTTTGCTATATCTTGCAAAAGGAGAACCAGGAAGTCTAAAAGAAATGGAACGCCTCCCATGGCACATGTAAAGGAGATTGTCCTAGATGAATCCATCTAGGATTACCCAAAACATCTCCTCTTCACTGTCCCAGACAATTGGAACCCCCCTAGCTACTTTGGGAAGGATGTCGAACCCCCTGCTCCAAGGAAGACACACGGTCTCATGGAAAATAATCCAACTGAGGAATTCACAACTTGCTACGTGGAGGAAGAGCTCCAAGATGGTACAGAAGAAAAGATCCATACTAAAAGTGGTGGACCTCCTGAGGAAGGCAAGGATGAGACCGACACATAGAGGCTATCTCACCTCTCCTCCACTCAGTGAGAATCCCAGGACCAACCACCATTCCTTCATCCGGAGCACCTGGAATTAATTTTCGAAACATGCAGCATGGTGGATGACCAGATTTTCAGGGCCATCAAAATCAACCAATGCCTTGATATGATCTATGCCGCTTACTCCAGTACATCCCCAAGGCAACAATGCCCTACGTGCGCACATGCCTATTCGATTCCGGCCAGACGAGGAAAGAATGGCGACAACGATGAGAACACCGGTTAAAAGGTTTTTATGCATGCTCATAGTTAGAAACTTTTCTCTTTTGTTGCAAATCAGAGCTCTAGCTCAGGTAGACTATAGTAGTAATGTCAGTAGTGAAGTAAATAACAGACTTAATCTAATGGCGACAATGCGTCCTGGTTTCCTTCGGGAAAGATAACAGCCTGGTATTTTGTGTTTGAAAACAAGTGGCATGGAATGGCCACCTGTCTTGGTTTCCTCTCCAGGCGGGACAACTGACACTCCAACAGAACTCTG
The DNA here is from genome assembly GCA_032191745.1 of Picea mariana. Classification (NCBI taxonomy): domain Eukaryota; kingdom Viridiplantae; phylum Streptophyta; class Pinopsida; order Pinales; family Pinaceae; genus Picea; species Picea mariana. The sequence continues at coordinate 703 of JASDQU010029023.1, read as the reverse complement.
TAAATCTGCATCTATAATATAACATGTCCTTCCTTTTTTACTTAAAAAAAAAGATATTAATATTAATATTAAATCCCAAACGGTATTGCATGAGCCCCGTATTGATTTCACAAAGCCTTGGGACTTCTTTGATGGAGCTTATCAAGGTTCTCCAAAAATGTATGGAGTCATACTCTTTTTAGATCATTACCACTTCTTCTTCTTAAAATATGGAGCAGGACTGGGAGTGAATAACATGGTTGAATTCTACACCCTCTAGATGTTGATGAAAGTGGCACCTGAAAACAATATTAGGTGTTTGCAAGTTCTTGGATATTTTAAGTTGTTGATGGATTGGGATAATGGAAAATTTAATATTACATATTTGGTCTTGGAGCCAATCATGGCACTATGCTTGGAGAAAAAATCTATGTTCGAGGAGGAATCATTTTTCCATATCTACATGGATTTTAATAAAAAATAGGATATGTTGTCAAAATAATCCATCATGCTACAAGGCGCCTTGTGGGAATGTGAATACAAGGACAATGCTCTACTAGAAGCTACTCAATTGTCTATGTTTTGATGTTTGGTTGATAGTTCTTGGGGTAGATATAGAATTATGTTTTCTTGGAGGTTAAAGACGATTCTAGTTATGTTAGGTTTTGTCTAGATTGATTTTGTATGGATATGTACAAATCATATATGGATCGCTTTTGGAAGA
>JASDQU010029022.1:17454-28582 GCA_032191745.1 Picea mariana | reverse complement strand
TCACAAGACAATGATGGATTTAATGAAATGGACATATGACCGTTTGGATGTGTGGATGTAGTCAAATCATTGTACAAATTTTGGTGAAATCATGGTACAAATTTTTGGATCCAACTCCAAATCACATATTTTGAAGAGGTACCAATTTTTAAATTTAATTATAATTTGCTAGTCATTTTTCAACATGAAGTATCTTTGTTTGAGAGAAACACTTTAGATCAATCCTTCCTCTATTATCTTTCAATAGAAAGAAAAATTAATATATTCCATCATCCTCATGGCTCAAGTTAATATAGGGTTAAGGATTGAGCATAAGTTATGCCTAGGCTTAGATGGAGCTAGGGGGGTCTATGTCACGGTCTACATCAAGCTCTGGGTCAACATCTAAATCTATATCTATCTCTATGTGGTGGTATAGGTCATGGTCTACATCAAGCTCTGCGTTTGGTGACAAGATATTTGGAGGAATGGAACCTACTGAAATTAACATTATGACTGTTTGGAGGCTTAGAGATTATGAGGTTGTAGTGCACCCAAATTGAAAGGATTGTTTGGAGGCTTAGAGATTATGAGATTGTAGTGCACCCAAATTGAATGGACTATTTGGAGGTGGAGATATAGAGAGATTGCAATGAACCATTTGGAGGCCCAGATATCATGATATTGTAGTACACCTGAGTTGAAATGACCATTTGAGGCGGAAATGCTTTGAGCATGTTTTTTTCTTATTCTTTTTCAAATACTAAACGCCAAAAACATTGTCATTCATTTCCCTTGATCCCATACAAACCCTAGTGTTGTAATCTTGGCTCTGATACCAATTGTAACATACCCAACCACCCATGTACACTGTTGGGATTGTGGGGTACTTAAAATTTTCCTCATGTTTGTCTTAATGGAAATGTTTATTCAACACCACACATGCCACAATGTAGGAGAGAGATCTCAAGTTGAGGACATCCTATCTTCTCTTCATGTAATTTTTGTTTCTAATTCTTTTCTAGAGTTCTTTTGGACTCTATTGATGGGAATATACAATCTGATGCTCATAAAGAACTGAATTCCTTAACAACTGTGAATATTTCTCCTCAAAAATGTGTAAGAAAATATCCCAATACTCTGTGTAGCAGGGATTCCATGAGAAAAGAGATTGAAAACAATCACATTTGCACCTAATCTCATCATACTTGTATTGAATCCACTTCCATATTGTCCTATAGTTGTGCTATTAGTTTTCACTTAGTAACCCAAGCTCATACATTTCTGCAAGCAATGAAGATCCATTCCACCTCCACTATATTGAAAAAGAAGAGTTGGACTATTGCCCCTAGGGTTCTGAATTTTGTCCACAATGACATAAGTTGCACCATTTTGAAAATATTCAACTACATTATCAAGCAACTTTGAAATATCTCCAAATTCCCATGTGTGGGAAGTCGCATTAGAATGGAGGAATTTTGTATGTACTTGAACATGATACACGCTACCTGGTATAGATCACTTTTGTTCATTTTGGACATCATAATCCCCATCTCTCCAAAATTGATTAAAACTATTTTTCTTTGAGTTTATACCTGAAAAGTTCAGTCAAAGGAAAAATGAATGGAAATGATGTTCTCTTTGGAACACATTTTATGATTTCCACCCCTTCCTAGAAAATATATAATATAACCCTAATCATAATCTGATATGATCTGACAATCCAAAGGGTGCATTGCAATATCACATCTTTCTGCTTCAAATAGTCATTTCAACTCAAGTGTACTACAATCTCATGATGTTTGGGCCTCCAAACAGTTCATTGAAATCTCACTATCTCTCCGCCTCCAAACGGTCCTCCTTTATGCAACAATACAAATTTTCTTCTTTGGTACAAGATAGAAGCTAAGTAGTATGGATATCTTTCTCAATTAGAATAACATGGTTATATCATCTCCTCTCTTTAGTGCAAGACTCAATATAACCATCATAAACTAGAGGACAACTTAGGTCAAAGGGAGTGAGTTTTGGGTTATGATAGGGTTGCAAAAATTAGAGCTTCCACCGAAACAATCTTAAGATAAAAAACACTTTCCTTAACAACCTTCTTGTATAAAAAGGTATCAATATGTATCAAATTAGCTAATGCGAAGTGTGAACCAGTATTTAGCAAGCCATCTTTGGGGGAAACCCAAAGTTGATTAGATCCGTCATTGGGAACTTTAGGCATCTTCTCACTTCCTTCTGGGAAGAAAATGTCATCCAAATGGTAGATTCCTAAGGGATCATCCTTGCTCAGTTCTTGGATTTATACTTGGATATGTTACTTGGTGGTTGATATAAGTCCCTAGATGTGTCTAGGGCCCCTGGATGTGTTCCAGGGAATCCTTTCTCAATGCTTGGATTGATCTTTCATGTGTTCCTTGGTGGTTGATATAAGACCCTAGATGTGTTCTAGGGCCCCTGGATGTGTTCCAGGGAACCCTTTCCTAATGCATGGGTTGATCCTTGGTATTGTACCTTGGTGGATGAGACCCTAGATGTGTTCTAGGGCCCCTAGATGTGTCTTGTGGAAACCTAGTCTTTGACTAGGTAGATATTGGTGTAATACCAAGATGTGTTGATGTGTGATCCTCTTCCTCTCTCTTGGGATGGTCCATGAGACCTAGAAATGCCTATGAAGATGGACATGACCACATTGTTTATGGACCCCCTTATGCAGTGATGATAAAGTTTATAGGTCATTATGAGACTCATGTGGACATATTTTTCCATTATGGACCTCCGCTTGACTTTGTCTTAAAAGGTACCCCCTTGTTGTTTTATGTGATTGAGGTTTTATTTATGTGATTGGGGTTTTATATGTGTTTAGGGTTTTTTATAATTAACATTAATATTAATTGACATTTTAATTAATATTTATATTAATTAAATGTCAATATTTAATTATAATTTTAAATTTCCCTAACCCCTCTCCCTAACTATAAATAAGACCCTACCCTCTAGCATTCTATTACACCCACACTCACTCACTCCTTAATCTCCTATTTTCTGCGTCTACCTCAGTTTTTCTCTCTTGATGATGGTTTAACCTCCTTTTTGGACTATCTTTTCATATTTGAGTTTTGTTTTGTTGGTGCGACCTCTCCATTTGATGTAACAGTTTTAGATCTGAGTTTTGTTTGTTGGTGCGGCCTCTCTATTTGATGTAACAATTTTATATATGAGTTTTGTTGGTGCAGCCTCTCCATTTGATGTAACAATTTCATATATGAGTTTGTTGGTGAAACCTCCCCATTTGGTGCAACAGTTTCAGATCTGAGTTTTGTTTGCTGCAATTGTCTTGTGATGGTCTATACCTTGGAAAAATTGTTCCTAAGTCCTTATGATAGAGATCAAATCCTAGAGGTTTGATCCATGAACCTAAAACTATTTCTGAGCATATTATAAAGGTTTTTATCCACACATGTGACAGGTACATATTTCTTAGATCATGAGGTAAGCTTGAGGTTTTCCTTTTCACTCATAATTTTTTTTATACTCAGAATTTAATTTAGATATGTTTATTTATTTTCTCATATATGCTGATCTTGTGAACAAAAATATAAAAAGGCATTATTTGTTTCTAATTTCCCCTAATTCTAAAAATTTTCCTATGATTTTGACCAAGGGCACACTGCTCTAGGAAGCCTCCTCACACCTTCTTGTGACCATTATTCTTTCTATTCTTATCCTATACCAAACATCACTAAACAACACAATGCCTGGAATCATACTAAGCTCTTTATTACTAAGCTCTTGTTATGGAAACTACATGATATGGCACTCAAAGCATAACTCATATCTATAGCTTATCGAACTCACTATGAAGCTTCTATATGATTATAGTGGTATCATTATTAGGAAGATACAGTATGAATATTAATACTAACTGGCTTATTACCTGCATTATACCAATCTTATTGAGGCAATGCCATCAATGAATATGGGAAAGGTGATTGCCTTGTTTCTCTAATAAGCTTCCATTACATGTTACTAATCATATTGCTTTCCCATATTCATGCCTATTCAACGGTAAACCTACTACTGGAACCAATATAATTTGGTAGTAGAGGTTATACAACCATTGCATTAATGATTTACATTTAATTGATACTCATATGAACCAATAGCATGGACTAGTAATACCTATATAGCCTTATTTACTCCTATTGTGTGATGTATGTAATCGATGAGTGAAATGAATATGGAATAAAGGGGCATTCACATTACCACATATAGGTGAATGACAATAAGCTTACATCATATGTGTACAAAGATCCTTGTATCTCATATGTAGAAACACAAGTAAATCCCGGGAATCACTTTTATTACCATAAGTTGATAGGTATGAATATGGTATGATCATAACAGTATGAGTTCGATCTTCTTGAATAGGGATATATAATTTCTTTGGTGGACATAGCCCATATTCGGTGAACCATATATATCTGTGTCTCTATTGTATTGAGTATCTCTTGTGTTTTATTTCTGCATCTGTTTTATATTATTTCTATGTGATCCTCTTTTTTCTAACAAGAAAAACCAAACCATAAAGGTAATAAATACGCTCATTAAGAGATAAGGGAGAAGTGATGGATAAAAAGGACCTAGTAGAGAAGGTCACCATTACATGAGGGGCTGGTCACTAGGAAAATAACTCCCCAAAACTACCTCCATGTGCACATGTGCAATGTTACTAAAGTCTAGTGAAGCTTAGTTACATGTATAAGTTCCCCACAAATGATGTTATAATGATCATCATTATGACACTAGTTACAAGATTACATCAATCCAATAGACAACATTAAAACACATTCTAACATATCCCTCATCTAGAAATGAAAAAACCCAATGCATGCATCAATATGGATCTTTAAGTTTTGAAGCTAGCCATATGATTGCTTCTCCTAGTGCTATAAGGTTTGGAAGTTTCCCCGTTGACCTTAATCTAGATCTAAATAAACCCATTTTAGGTCACATCATAATGGAAAAGAGAATCTAGTAGCAGATGCAATATCACTCAACAATCGAGAAAGGAAGTACTAGCATATCTCAATAAATTATATCCATGCCTGATTCATCCCTTTCAATCTTGCAAGAATATACTAGCTCTTCTTGTGTAGAAAACATCTTCATGTCTTCTAAAGGACTTGAGGAGTAATCCACTATAATTTCTTCATCCATTAAGCCATCCACACAATTTCATTATTCCATACAATATATGAAAGTATACTTATTTCACACACACACACACACATAGAGGAAAAATCCATAACATTTTTTTGTTGAAATAAAAATGGTAAAGTTACACTCATAAAGTGCACTATGACATGAAATAAAAACTTCACAAGAATAGCTCTTGATATTCTTCTAATATAATTGAATGACTTTGAAATCTAGTATCTCAAAATAAGTTGTCCCCAAACATATTACATCATAAGAAAAAAGGCCTAAATAGGTGTTACATTTTGAAAATTTCACCCTGAAAACCATAATAAAATTATCCATTGCAGCCTCTTGATATACAAAAAAAGAAAGTATATTTTTTTTTCAAAAAGAATAAGGAAATTAAATCCATTATCCAAAATGGATAGAGCTCATTTAAATAAATATATGGAGACAATGGGTAGGGATTTTTCCCTTCCCTTTACTCTACCATGTTGATGGTAGTATGCTATATCTCCAAAGATATTTTTGACAGGGCATCAACTAAGTTGTTTTGCTCCTTATAGATGTGATAATAAGATATACGAGAGAATATTCCCTCCAACAACTTTATTTGGTTATAAATTGGATGGAAATAAATATTTTTTATTCTATGGTTCCCCAACATCTAATCTATAACCAAATTTGAGTAAGCAACAACCTATAATTAATCAATATTTCTTTCTATTGTAATTCTTATCAATGTTTCAAGTGCTTTCATTTTATCCCAATTGTTAGTACCTCCACACAAAGTAGCCACAAAATAAATGTTTCTTGAATAAAAAAAAAGTGCACCTATAGCCTTGGATGTATTGGGGTTGCTTTAACAAGCCCTATCAAAAAATCCCCATGGTTTTGTTTTGTTAATCTCAAGTGTGCTTATATTCCTCTAAGGTTTTGTCTGGCAAGGTACCTTGAGTCCTTCATAAGAGAACTTGATTTTATAGAAAAATTGGAGGTGGATATTAACTTGTCCTATAACATAATGGCATTTCTAATTAACCACAGGGCCCAAGAAACACCAAAGAAAAATTTGGTGCTTTAACACATGTGGAAATGAGATCCTCCAAAATCGTTTAATCTACATGATTATGTGGACAAGGACTCATGGAGAATGGAATCATTGGCACTATTCCATGAAGATGATTACAATGGAGCAAGCTACATGTTGAATTGACTCATAGTGTCGATTCATTTCAATTTGTATATTACTTGGCTAGACATTTCATGCAAACTTTCCCTAAATGGTCCAAGGGGTAAAAAATGAAAACCAACACTCAAAATGGTATGCCATCAATTGAAAAAACTGAGTTTCATTGGGGTCATCATCCTTCAGTAGTCACTGAGGTTGAATGTGTGAGATCTTGTTATTTAACCCATTGATCCAAATTTGGTGCTTTAACACATGTAGAAATGACCTCATCCATTATTGTTTCTTATGCACATTTTCATGTCCAAGGAATCATGACGAAGGGTTCTATTGGAAACAGTCACATGGAGATGAATCTAATGGAGCATATTGCTTATTGAACCAACTCAGAGTTCTTTAGTTGTTTTGAGTTGTAGCTTATTTACTTGGATAATTCAAGGACACTTTCCCTAAATGGTCCTGAGGGAAAAATGCAACACATTATTAGGAATATCATGATATTAGTTGCAATAAGTGAGTTTTAATGGGTACATCATCCCAAGTAGTCATCGAGGTTGAATACAAGAGATCTCATGATTTGACCCCTAGATCCAAATCCAATGCTTTAATACATGTGAAAACAATCTCATCCAAAATATTCTATTACTCATGCTTGTATGGTTAAGGACTTATGGAGAAGGGTTTCATTAACTTTTTCTTATGAAGATGAATCCAATGAAGCAATCTTCTCATAGAAATTACTCATGGTTCTTGAGTTGTTTCAAGTTGTAGGTTGCTTGTATGGACAATTTATGGGCACTTTCCCTAGATGGTCCCATGGAAAAAGAAATGACAATAGCGACTTGGAACAGCATACCATTAGTTGTAGCTAGTGAGTTTCATTGTAACAATTTTCCTTGTGAGGTCATTGAGGTTGGAGACAAGAGACCTTGTGATTGACAATTGAAATTTATTTATTTTTTTAAATACCTACATGACGTCGAGATTGCAACGTATGGTAACGTCGCTCCCATGGCACATACATCAGAGATATATAGCTGACTGTCGGTTCAACGACATTACCATACATAGAAATTGTGACATATGGTAACGTTGCTCACATGGAACATACGTCAGAGATATATAGTTGGCCGTCGGTTGAGTGATGTTACTATAAGTTGGAATTGTGATGTATGGTAACATTGCTCCCATGGAACATATGCCAGAGATAAATATCTAACCGTTAGTTGAGTGAAGTTACCATCCATTGGTATTATGACGTATGGTAACATCGCTCCAATAGCATCCATGTAGTGGATACCGACGAAATGGGACATCGGAATTCCAATTTCTCTGACGTCGTTGTAGCGACGACTATATGGGGTTTGGATCGTCAAATCCGAGATGACACGTGTCTGCATGAAACTTCACAATAGAGACGATAGCTATGGAATCGGAAAAGTGACACCATGTGAAACGACGTTTGAGGGGGTCTGTGGTTTGTCATTCTCCCGACAATATAAAGTGGCAATTGCATCGAATGCACCGTTGTAATTTGACCCAAATATACAAGTGCCATCACCAATGACACAGTTAGTAAGTGATAACCTAACCTTAGAGCTAACTCTTCTTTTTGTGTCTACTTGTTAGACCAAAACAATATTTTTAGTTCATCTCCTACTTTGCTAGCTAGTTTCACCTCCTGCTTTGCTTGGTAGCTGCACCAACTTACCGTTTCATGAGCTAGAAAACCCCATTGTTTTTTCATGTAGTTTCAAAGCCATGACAATGGACTACATATCAATAAGAATGCATAAAATAATTGTAACAATTTTTTTTCTTAGTTATTGCTAACGCTTGGTTGATACTTTCTACCAATTGATGCTTCGAAGTTCACACAACAATGAAAGGGATAGTTCGGGCCCCTGTTATATGGTACATTGAATGCAGATTTCATGAATAGGCTAGAGTACCTGCCATATGAAGAATTCTTTATTACCATCATTTATTTTGAAGGAAAATATGGCTATTTGATAGACAGATACTAAAAGGCATAAATATTTATTTTATGGAAGATAATGCAACTTAAAAGCGAGATCCCATGTCTTTTAAGAAAGGATTTTGTTGTGGAAGAAACTAAGAAAGAAATATCAAATCATGGACAAGATGACAATGGGAAAGAACACTAATATGAAATTAACCAGATAAGTATAAATAGTTTGTGTAGTTGTGCATTTTTTGATCTCCTATGTGGATGTCCTTTCACCTATGAATAAAGAGAAAAAATCTGGTTGAGTTCATTTTATTTTTTTCCTATGTTTTTATTGTATGTTGTTAACTACTATTGTTTCATTTTGTTCCAATGCCCTGATTATTATTATTATTTTCCATCCTTCAATTGGAGATTTGAATTTACTTTTCTTCAATGAATTCTGTAACTAGAGGTTGCTAACTCAAATTCAAACTAACATGACAAAGAAGAGAAACTAATATAGCTACATAAATACAATAACATATAGTTACCTTGTAGATTAATAAAATTGCTTCCAATATGAACAATATGTATGGTTTTTCCTTACATATAATGCATATTAACAGTAGTTGTTCATGGAACTTGACAATTCCATCATAGTAAGAGATATCATTGATTAATTGACCACCGAAAATTCTCTCCTTTGATTTTGTATCATTACAACAACTGGAAAAATAGATGTATGTGTAGAGGTTGAGTAAACTAAGTGCAACCATAAACCAATAAAAGGTGATTTTTACTGCTCTATAATTAAAAAAGATATTGGTAAAAAATACATTACATAACGTGTCCCTGGTAAGATAATGCAAACTCTTGCATGTAGCTATGAATTACTTTATACATAACATCACAGTTAGAAACTGTATTAAATTAGATATTTAGCATTGTGCATGGCTGTGGAGAAGTAGTGAGGTAGAAGGTGGCGAGGCGGTGTGGGAAGGTGGCCAAGTGATGAGAAGGTCATTGTTGGCACAGAGGCAGACCCAGGGTTCAATGATACAACAACACAAAAAAAACCCTAACTACTGGCCCTTTCGGCAACACCTACGAAGAAGATGAATTCTCACCCAAGGTAGAGGCATGGGTGGTTGCAAGAATCAGATGTATGCAACCTTAGCTAGGACACAGATCTATGATTCGAACACTTAACATAGCACTCAACAGTTAGCATTCATCTATATTCAGTCTTAGTTACAATGCAGTTAAACCCTAATTACAGAGTATCACAATATTCATTCAGATCTAAGGTATTTAAGCACTAAGCATATCCACATAGGTCAGATCCATACTACATAGCATTAACATATATATCTACCATTCATCTATATCGAATCCCTAAGAACATTAACATATAAACACATCAACACATCGCACAAAGCAGAGCAACAAAACATCTACGTGGCCCATCCCCACCCTGGGATTTCGTCCACCAACTCTTTGTATTATGTATTAGCTTCTTCAATTAGTTACATGCACAATGCCTCAAAAACCCTACTTCACAGAGGCCAGGGGATCTGTGCAACTCACTAGATCCTCCTTTCCTGATTAGATCTAAGCACACAACCTTCCATAGTCTCTTACAATGACTGTCACTTAGCTCTGCAAGTCTCACATAGTACGCACAAAAGAAATATCCTCTTAGCACTTAGCACTATCAATCACATAGATTGGAATACAACCATCAATTTCATCTAGCCAAAGGGAGCTTATCCATTCATACTCACTTCATCACCTTAACATCTATTTATACATACAAAATAGGCCTAAGCATGGGTAAATCCATGGGTCAACATTCCCATACCTATTACATAATCCCAAAACCCAAAAGGGGCTCTAAAAGGGGCCAAGATCCCATGATCTCCACTTCATCTTGTGCTCCACCTTTGATATCCTGTTGAAGTCCCAAAAATAGGTCAAACATGACCAAGGATCCTCAAAACTTGGTCAAGGGCCAACAGGCCCCCAACACTCACCTGTGACTTGTCCCGAGTCACTCTGATAAGGATAATTCTGCCTCAAAATCCTCGAGATGCTTCGAATTGTTATTGTGCCATGACCTCCTATTCAATGAACTCTTGTATGACTGCTTTGTTGACAGGTCCCTCTAGTTGTTGTTCAACTGCAGTGACAACTTGCTCTAGTACCGCTCCTCAGCCTTTGATCTCTGTGAACAATAGGTAAGCCTCATCCTGTACATGTTGGAGCCTCTGAGTTACTTCCATAACTTTGCTCTAAATAGTGTGGACCTACTGCTGGGCAGTGCACTGCTCTTGGGATATCTTCATTCTTTCCACAACTGAAAGGGGATACAACTGCACCTNTTCACCTCTTGGATCTATGACTCCAGTGCCTTTAGTTTTGGATTCTCGGTGAGTTTCTCATAGGTCTGGGCACTATGATCACTAAGTTTCTTACATTCTATGGTGAGGACCTTTATTCTATCAACTGCGCTTCGAGCGGTTGCTTCTCTTTGACCCCTCACATCTTGCAGGGTGCTGGGCAATGTGCGAAGCTCTAAGTTTGTTATTCATTGTTGTAGCTGCTGGATAGCTTATGCGAGCTGCTCTAATTAATGTGTGAATCATTCTTATGCTTGTGGCTCTAATCCTGTCACAAAGCAAAGTGCTCTGTTGACTGCTTCTTTCACTTTGAGTTGCTCTGCAAGAAACTGTTCTTTTTCTTGTTGAATCTATGTTTTTTCTTCTTAAAACTTTGCTTGGAGAGAAACCTTCTCCTGTTCT
>JASDQU010029022.1:0-16736 GCA_032191745.1 Picea mariana | reverse complement strand
GCTGCTTAAGTCTTGGGCCTCTTCGGTTTTTTTCCTTTTGCTGTGTCCGGGTGTATCATGTTCTTTGTGTGTGGTCTCTAGGTTGTCAGGTTCAGACATCTCTACAGGGCCTGCGGGAATAAGGAGGTTTTCCAACCAGTCCTTAGTGATCTCCTCAAGGTCCTCTTCCGTGAGTTTGTAGTATGATTGAAGCTGCTCCTTTTGTTCATCGGCTTGCACTGTAATGTAGATGAAGTGTCGATCTACGTAGAACTTCATAAGGGGTCATAACCTCCATAGGGTGTTCAGAGTCATGCGAGGTTCAAATTCGATGGCTCTCTTCAGTTGAAGGTAATATGTGTGAAAAACAACGTTCGACTGCCATTATTTATTCATATCACTCGAGTACCAGAGTGTGATGAACTTCAAAGAAAGAAGATCGAACGGTTTGGTGTCCAGGAAGGTCACACCTTCCAACATATCCCAGGAAACAAAGGCGATGCGTATCAGGAGCTAGCTAAAGTGAAACTTGTAGCCCTGATCCTGTGCTTCGCAACAATCTAGTTCCGGTTGATTAACTAGGTACTTCACCTAATTCATCTGTAGACCTTCCATGCACTTCCCTACAAGGTCAAAGACAAACCTTGTGACTTGTGTGGGTTGGTTATTCCTTACTAAATTTTCATCTATTAACTTGCAGGCTAGGCGCATTGCGCCATTCTGGATGGAGGCTACCTTGTAGCCTCGTGTCCCCTTTTCAACATCGTCGTATGTATCCTCAATATTCTATGCTAGTGCATGATCTGTGGATTTTCCTGGATATAAATCCTACAGGTCGGGTCCTTGCATACTTAACCAATGATCCTATGGATCAACGTGAGATTGACTGTGATACGATAGTCTAGCCATAAGTAGCCACCATGGTAACATGAAAGGAGTATCTTGACACAGGCGTTGACTTCCTGGTTCCTTCTGAAGTGTGGGATTTTCATTACATTTAATAGGGTGGAATGTGTGAGGTTCATCGTCCATGGCTGGGGGATTATCTTTGAGTTCTTCCCCTTCATCTTGGTCAAGTATTTGTACGGGGCGAGCATGCTATAGTTCTTGCGATCTCCGAGGTTGAAGTCACTGAACTTCAATGCTACGATCTTGTCCTGCTGTGCTCTCACTACGCGTATCCCCTTTAGGGGGTATGGAGTAACCATGGTGTGATCAAAATATCTTGGAAAAATATCATGGCTCACCATGCCGGCACGAGGTGGGATATAGTTGGGAAATATTGTTGGGATCAACTTCACATTGGCTAGGTCATCTCTGTGTTTGGTTCTTTTTTTTGCTGATGGTCGGGATGGTCTGGCTCCATGAGTAGTCGACGGAGAGGATTTCACTCCTCTCATTGATGACACTTGAATAATTGTAGAAATTACTCTTTCAGACATTACTCTTTCAGTCATTAGGTCAATGAGAACTTCTTTGACAATTTTCTCTCCAATGCTAAGTTCATCCGACATGCATGCTCATGGTTGAATATCTCAGGTTCAAAGAGTAACTAGTCAATGCAACGAGATAGATGGTGATAGCGCGATGATCACTATGTGAAATAAACTAATATGAGGGCTTAGATTCACAATTAGAAAAAGTGTTCTCGGTGCGTGGCTCGACAAAATATATAGATAACGAGGCAACAGATCTCTCCAATGGGAGAGAATCCTTCATTAACTTAGTTTTGTCTGTTATGGCATGGTCCCAACAGTCTGGTGGAGAAATTTCTTATCATAAATGCCTTTATACCCCTTTGCTCCGTTGTTCTAATGTTTATACTGTTCCCAATGGCTATATTTCTTCGCCATGGCGAAGTGCCACGTGACACAGTTTTGATATCCCGACGAAGTTCCAATTTTGCAAATTTTCCTTCTGCGAAGTTCCCTCTGGAACTTTTTGTAACTTTTCGATCTTAGCTCTCTTCTTACTTGGTTTTCTATCCTTCTTTCCGGTGAGCTTCGTCTCAGAATTCATTTTTCCATTCTGATTCTTATCTTCTTTTGGTAGAGTAACTTCACCCTGTTGAGATTCTTGCCTAGAAATCAGGGGAAATACTTTTTCTCTATCTAGGATAGGTACTTCAATCTTCTGGAAATCTTCTTGTGTTCTTGCAACTTCGACATCCAAGTCTCTGGTTTTAAATAACTTCGCTTGGTTTTCCCGTTCTTCAATCAAGTGTGTGATCCTCCAAGTCATGAAATCATTTAACTCTTTCTTCTTTTTCTCTAGGATTTCTTCTTCTTTCCTTTTGGCCTGATCTCCTTCAATCCAAGGTTTTCCTAGTAACATAGAAAATGGAGAGTTGTTCTCAATAAATTTAACAACTTCGAATTCTTCCTCTATCGAAGTTCCATGAGCACTCATAGATATCTGGGTAAGTCTTCCACATAGGGTTATCAGTTTTCCTCTGAATAATCCCATTCCACCCAATGAAAGAATCCTAGCTAGCTCCCCTAAAAGTTCCCAAGTTCTTTCTGTCATGATATTCACCTATGTTTCCTCATCCAAAACAAAGGCAATGTCGAAGTCTCCTATTCTTGTTTCAATGCACTCTTTTTCTTTTAAGATCTCTGATAAATTAATATGTCGGTGATCATTCATGGTTTCTTTCATTTGTAGCAATACTTTCTCTAATTCTTTCTAGAGTTCTGTCATGGCTTTAGTTTCTTGATCTTTCTTGTGGTATTCTTGTCTCATATTTATCCTTTCAACCTTATCAATCATTCTAGGGAAATCCAATACTTCATGGTCGATAGATTTGCAACAAAGACAACTAGGTCTTCTTCCAGGGCATTCCTTAGCAATATGTCCTGATTTTATGCAACTATAACAAAGGGTTAATCCTCTCTTTCTCTTAAATGATCCCCAACCTCTCCTATACTACATGCTAGGATCATGGTAGCTAACCTGCAACAAGTTCTTTCTAGGGTCCTGCATCCATTTGTTAGTCCAAACATTTTCTCTATGCATAGGTATAACATATCTTCCACTATTCTTATCAGATCTACTCATATCAAATCTTCTTTCATCTATCAGTACCCTAGTTTTCAAGCTAGGAAAAATCTTATCAAACATACCTAGATTCATACTTTAGAAACAAAAATTTCCACTAATCTTATCTTCAACAGAGCACAAAGCTTTCAGATATAAAACTTTTCACTATTCTTACCTTTATCAGAGCACAGAGCTTGCAGATCTTACGTCTTTTCTTCAGATCTGACCCTTCTTCTTGGCACAGAGCTTCATAGATCAAGTATATTACAATGCACTAGGGAAACAGATCTACGCACAAATATTTTGTCTTTTTTGGTTCAGATCTTCGCACAAAGCTCCTTTTTCCTCATTTCCCAATAATCACAGGTTCAAGTTGGATCTTTACACAAAGCTTATTCTTCCTCAGTTTCCAACAATCACAATTTCAGGTCCCGACAATAGAACCATTTATTGGCACAGGGGAAGACCTAGGGTTCAACACTACAACAATGCACCAACAAAACCCTAACTACTAGCCCTTTCGAAAACACCTGCAAAGCAGATGAAGTCTCACCCGAGGTAGAGGCAAGGGTGGTTGCAAGACTCAGATGTATGCAACCTTAGCTGGGACATAGATCTTTGATTCTAACACTTAACAAAGAACTCAACAATTAACATTCATCTATATCCAGTCTTAGATACATCATATTTAAACCCTAATTACAAAGTATCACAGTATTCATTCAGATCTAAGGTATTTAAGCACTAAGCATATCCACATAGCTCAGATCCATACTACATAGAATTAACATATCTATCTACCATTCATCTATATCGAAGCACTAATCACATTAACATATAAACACATCAACACATCACACAAAGTAGAGAAATAGAACATGTGCATGGTCACCCCCACCCTAGGGCTACGTCCACCAACTCTTTGTCTTCTTTATTAGCTTCTTCAATCAATTACATGGATAGAGCCTCAAAAAACCTACTCCGTAGAGGCCAGGGGATCTGCGCATCTCGCTAGATCCTCCTTCCCCAAGTAGATCTAAGCACACAACCTTCCATAGTCTCTTATAATGACTTGCACTTAGCTCTGGAAGTCTCACATAGTATGCACAAAAGAAATCTCCTCTTAGCACTTAACACTCTCAATCACATAGATTGGACTACAACCATCACTTTCATCTAGCCAAAGGGCACTTGTCCATTCATACTCACTTCATCACCTTAGAATCTATTTATACATACAAAATAGGCCTAAGCATGCGTAAAACCATGGGATGACATTCTCATACCCATTACATAAGCCAAAAACCCAAAAGGGGCCCTAAAAGGGGCAAAGATCCTGCGATTTCCACTTTGTCTTGTGCTTCGCATTTGACAGCCTGTCGAAGTCCCAAAAATAGGTCAAACATGACCAAGGATCATCAAAACTTGGTCAAGGGCCAACAATCATCTAGGTCATCTAGCCAGGATAAGGTCGAGACCTCGGCTGCCACAACCTAGACTGTGCTATCAGAGCAACTTCAACTGCGGCCTTGTCAGAGAAATCTAACCACCAAAAAAATTGGTATTTTAAAATCATTTCTTGGTTTTGACAATTGAGGAAAATAAAATTCCATACACCTGGGAAATATAGCCACATCAAGTGGTTGTGAACCAATAAAAAATTGTAATTGGGAAATCTTATAAATACAAAAATTAAATTGTTTTCCTAAATAATATGAAATTTGATCTTAAATTATGAAATTTGATCTCAAATTTGGAAAGAAGGCATAATATCAGGTCATGGCTACAAAATAGACCAACTAATGTGGCTAATTGTACCATGTAATAGGCAGTCAACAATGGTTGACCACCAAGCGAAATCTAAAGTTCCTAGCCAGAGGCAAGGACTAATAAATTTTACCTCATCTTTGTCAACCAACTAATATATTGAGATTGTCTTTGTTTATGGTGCGCATATTATTGATAATGAGATGGCAAGATACCTACATCGTTTCTCTGTTTGAAAGGTTTAAGAATATGGTTGTATCTTCAATAATGTCTCTATTCCACTCCATTTGTGAGTGATTCTTTCCCAAAAGTGAGAGTAGATTTTGATGAGATAAATTGAGCTCAACTTCCATTTGGCGATAACATTAAATCCTACAATTGGTGGATTCTTTGCTTGTTTTGTATGCGCATTTGAAATCCGTGGAAAAAAATCCTTCTAATTAGGCTTGATCATGACATGAATAAATTGAATTTGTTCCATTGGATAGGATTGATCTTGAAAAATTCCAGAAAGGATTGCTTGAGTAAACAAAGAAGCCGAAAATCACTATCATATTATGAGCCATAGTGATGATTAGCATATTTAGATAGATTTGTGTGGAAACCATTGGAATTATCTAAGTGGAAACTTTGGAAAACATTGTTTTTATTCATTTATGTCGGAGATAAATCCTAAGAATAAGAATAATACACTCCACTTCAAATAGATCTAGAGACCTAACACTAACTGGAATATTGACAATTAAGGTTTATTTTTCCATTGCATAGTTGTTTAGCTTATTTTGTGTAGATTATGTAAGTGAAGAAGTGAGAAAACCAATCCAGAGCAGATCTTGCGTAGAGAAAAATCCTTGTTCTCACCATGAGAGGAACAGAGGCCTAGTGGACGACCTAAAAATAAAGCACTCTATACAAGCCTAAGAGATAAGTTGAAACAAAGACACAATTGTTTTTAAATTTCACAAGGATCCATGTTGGTGAAGCGATTGGGATATAAGTACATTGTTTACAGATAAATAAGTAGATTGATCACCTTGAGCCATGATTGTTGTACTCCTTGATCCAAGCCCTTGAACCCCTCATTAGCCACACTCTCTTTGTTGGAATAAATGAATCTATTCACTGTATCATAGTAGGAAGACAATATATTCTCTTACCTAGGTTTATAACCTCACTTATGTTTATGTACAACACCCAACACTAAGAAGAAAGATAATTACCAAAGACTCTTGCTCACTTTCACTAGTGTGAGGACCCTTAGACTCTTGAATGATGCCCATCCTTTAAATATTTGGCCTCTTCCTATAGAAACTTAGAAGAGCTTAGAGATAGGTTCATGGCATGCAAACTAAGTAATTACAAGGCATATATAGGCTTCATGGCATGCACACTAAGAAATTACAAGTCATGCACCCATTCCATGTTCAATTATGACATTTTCCCAATCCATTATGATATTTTTATCAAATATGATCTTTTTTTTCTAGTTCCATGCTCAACTATGAGCTTTTTCCAACCCATTACGAGTTGTTTTCTAAATTATTACTCAATTATGAAATAATTATTATTTCATAGTTATAAAATTGTGATGAAATAATTATGATATTTTTTCTCAATTATATAATTTCAACCTCCTAACATCTAATAACATCCTTGCAAGGAATATGTCGACAAATATATATATATAACTTAGTTCAATACAATATATACAAAATCTCTGGATTGTAGCCTCAATGTATTCATATATTTCTATATTAGTGAACACATTGCTCTATGTGAAGACTCTCTCAACCCTCGGGAAACTCTGATGCGTCCCTTATTTTAATACCTTAGTTTTGATCCCTAGTTCAATGTTCTGTATATACATGATGAATGGCTAGAAGTTGCTAAATGTAATTTGTAATCAAATATTGAAAGTTAATAAAAATTACATTACTAGTTGTAGAAGAGGAGGATGAAAAGAATGGGGGATATGAATCCACAAGAGGGGAAATACAAGGGGGATTAGTAGGATAAATAAATGAACTTAGTAAGGGAGCTAACCCAAAGTCTTATAAAAATTGATTATGTCCCTGATTGTTATATAATTATGTTTAATTAACCTTGGGGGTGGATTAGTGCATGAAGGGATACTAGCCCCTTCATTCTATGCAATACAGTGCTTCCCTTTACATGCAAGAAAATTACCATGGTGGTTATTGTTGTTTGAATTTGAAGGTTCAAGGGGAGAGGATAGTTTGAAGAGGATAATCATTAAATTACTAGAGAGAGACAAACTCACCATAAATCAATATTTCACCCTATGAACTGCCATTTTCTTGACAATTTCGAACTGTGGAAGCTACAACCATGAATTTATAGGTACTTTTTCCTACATGAAATTGTATTGGTTGTAATTGAAGAAATTTTTCTACAACCAATAATTCCCCAAAATCCTAGTGCTGAGATTTCTTGAGCTTGTGATAGAGCCCTACAGGGAAGTGGGATAGCTTGAAGGTTATTGAGAAGAGAAGGGGATCCCATTTCTTGGGTTGTGCAGGATAATGGGAAAGATGTCCACGTGGATTGAAAATTATTGTAGGTGACAGTTAGACTAGAAATTGGGATGTGAGAAGAGAAATTAGATCTATCTGTAGAAAGAGTGTTTTGCTTGTGGATTCATAGACTTATATCAAGGGTGACATCTTTTGCAAAGAGAAATAGTGCAACAAGAATCTTATGGCTGGGTGGACCATCCCTCTTCTATAGCTAGTTGGTGAAAATTTCCAAATAATAAGTGTTCTTAATTGTATCTACAAATCATGTTGAATTTAATATTGATTTTTTATAGTTATTTCATGGTTGAATTAATTTCCAACTTGTTCTTATGACTTACTATGTGATTTATGGGTTCATGAATACTTGAATGGATACAATTAGGTTGCATAATTTTTTAGTGTCATACCTACTGATAACAATTAGTTAATAACATAATATTTAGTTTGGTTCCCTACTGAAATGGGTTCAAGTTTGAGGGGTTAACAAAAATACCCCATATCCTCAAAGTGTACATAGGGTATTGGGTACAGTATAGAATAGTACAAAAGCTACTGGTTATACAGCTAGGGATTAATGGGCTAAAAATCAACTATATATGAAGAAATTGTAGTTTGTGTGACAAGTATTTGATGAAATTTCTCCATGAGAATAATTGGGGAAAATAGTGTTTGAAGTTGCAAATATTGAATTGAGTACTACAATTACCCTATTGGAAGTCTACTAGAGTAAATCAGTAATTTATGTCCAGGTCTAAATGAATAAATACATAAAATTCAGAGTCAATGTTATGAAAATGTTGGAAAATGCAATTTGTAGGCTAAGTGTCTAACAAAATGTCCATGAGGAAAAATCACTTTATAGACCCATAACTCCCATTTTAGAAGCTCAATTTGGGTATGGGTGTATTCACGGGAAGGATAATTTAGAGGGGAATAATTTTGATGGATTGGATCTTCGATAAGTGCTTTATAATTCTTCAAAACTTGAGAAGGATAAGAGACCTATAGCCTTGATTTGATAAAATTGATGAAGTGCATATTTACCAACATTTGAAATAAAATGCTACAAGCCTTGATTTGAGATGTATATAATAGTTTATTAGTATGCATACTTCTTGTAGATTCAAAGTTAAAACAAGGATAATTAAAAAACACAAATTGAAAAATATTGTTGAAGAGGAGACATGGAAGATAGACAATGACCTCACATCCACAAAGAATAAGTTAGAGGCACGGATATCATCATAAAAGATATAGAGTCTAACAAGCATGGAAGGAGAATGGATTCATTAAGATTGGTTGAGACTATAAGGAGTTTGAATATGGAGGTGCATAGATGCAAAGATAATAATGAGATGATGCTAAAATCTCGAGAGAAGAAAAATCAACTGCTACAAAGATTAAATCATTTGTAAAAACAAATGAAGAATGGATTAGGATTATGGTATGGGGAAGGAGGTAGGGCGCATTCAAGAAGAGATAACCATGGAAGATCCTGACACTTGAGAAGTGATAAGGAAATTCAAAGGCATCATTACTCACTATCACATTCAATGAAGAATCCATATGCATCTAAAGAATCACAGAGAAACCCAAAAGTGTCTCCATACATACATCAAAGGAGAATATATGTACAAAACCAATTGCAATGAGAGATTAGGAATATAAAGCCACCAAATCTTGATGGTGAAAACAAGATGGTAGAGGATGTTGAAGCTTGTTTGTTGGGAATAAGGGAGTAATTTTAGGTGCACAACTACTCATCCAATCTAGAAGACATAATTGCTATATACAACCTAAAGGGGAAAAAATTTTATTTGGTGGGATTAGCTGATGCAAGTTAAGCACATTGATGAGAGGATAATTTCATGGAAACAATTCAAGAAGTATTTCGAGCAAGCAATATTTCAAGAAGTATAATCACATTGATGAGAGTATAATTTCATGGAAATAGTTCAAGAAGTATTTCGAGCAAGAAATATTTCAAGAAGTATTTCGAGCAAGTACCTTTACATGCAAACAAATTATTATGGTGATTATTGTTGTTCAACTTTGAAGGCTCAAGGGGAGAGGAGAGTTTGAATATTACTATCATTCAATTACTAGAGAGAGATGAGCTCACCAGAAATCAAGAATTCATCATGGGAAATTAGGGAAATTGCTTAAAGCTAACTATTGTGTGTAGATCAAGTTTGAATTATGGAAGCTACAACCACAAATTTATAGAGAATTGTGGTTGTACTAAATTGTATTGGTTGTAATTGAGGAAAATTCACTATAGCTAATAATTCAATTTATTCGATAGATTTTATTGGAGTCTCGAGGGAAGTGGGATAACTTGAAGGAATTATAAACAAAGAAGAGGATCATGTTCCTTTGGTTTTGTAGGATAACAGAGAAGAGGGTTGTGGATTGGGAATTGTTATAGGTGATTGTTATCTCAAAAATTAGGTTGTGATAAGAGAAATTAGAGCCAACTGTAGGAGGAATGTTCCCCTTGTGGATTCATAGCCTTAGTTCAAGAGTGGCCTTTGTTTTAGAGAGAATTTGTGCAAMAAAGAGAGCCTATGGTTGGGTGGAATGTCCATCTTTTGTAGTCGAACAATTCCAAAAAGATAAGTGTTCTTAATTGTATATGTGAATTGTGTTGAGTTTAGTACTAAATTTTTATGATTATGTCATGGTTGAGTTAATTTTCATCTTATGTTATCCCACATTTGTGATTTATTGAATTGTGAATACTTGAATGGTTTCATTTAAGTTGCAAAAAATTGTAGTTTTATGCCTATTGATAGAAATTAGTTAATAATATAAAAATGAGTGAAACATCATATCCTCAAAATGCATAGAGGATATTGAGTATGTTGCACTTCTCATCCATGACAAAAGACACACCACGTCACCATGCTATTCAACAAGTTAGCATGACCTATTTTTGTGCATTTCTTAACACACAATAGTTGGGCCACCTAGATCCCTTTATTTTACCAACCGTTGGACAATCCCTTTTTTTGTAGAGTGAGTCACGCCCAGGGTCACTCATGCTTCAGATGCACATATGCACACCTAGGGTTACACAATCCCATTTTTTGTGGAGTGAGTCACACCTAGGGTCACTCATGTTGGTAATTGATGCCATCTTGTCAATCATGTGACATGATGCAATCTATTTACAATTTTATTTTATGTCGATTAGTATTAAAATATATATTGTCTGACTAAATAATGCATGCAAAATGCATGAGCAGTTTTCTAAAATCAATTGTTGTAAGCGTTCAATCAAGAGAATCTAATTGTTTGTTCTATGAAGCTATATATTGTTATAAACATCGAGGTTGATCACAATGAACACAACCTTTTTGTGCAATTACAATTCTTTCTTATTTCTATGATATTTTGATTTAATCATTTAGTATTTAGTATATTGTTATGCTATTCTAATTGATTGATTATCTAGTCCATATATAGGCCTGCATACATCCTTCATTTGGTATCAGAACTGGTTGTTGTTTTAGGGTAATCATATCAAACTCTAATTCATTGTCCATTCTAGAATTTAATGGAAGTGATTATGATTATTGGTGCATCAAGATGATGACCTTTTTGATAGGGAAAGATCAATGGGAGATTGTAGAAATGGGTTATGCAGAGCCAAAATATTGGACCACTCTTAATGCAAATGATAGAGTAGCTAAGAAGGAATCTATAAGGAAGAATGCTCAAGCTTTATTTCATATTCAAATTGCTCTTGATAAAATATTGTTTCGAAGAATTGCAGGTGTAAAGACAACAAAGGATGCTTGGAAGACTCTACAAGAATCTTACCAAGGTAGTGATCAAGTCAAAGTTGTCAAGCTACAGACGTTGAAAACAAAATTTGAGAATTTGAAGATGCAAGAAGCTGAAAATGTAAGTGATTATTGTGTGAGAGTAAAAGATGTAGTCAATAAGATGGCTACTCTTAGAGAAATTGTGGACAAAGAGGTTTTAATTAAAAAGGTGTTGAGGTCTCTAACACCAAGGTGGAACCATGTTTCCATAATCATTGAATAAAGAAAAGATTTTTCTACTCTTGAGTTTGATCACCTAGTTGGATCTCTTATGTCTCATGAAGAAAGATTGATAGATTCATTTGGAGAAAGTGGTGAGAAATATTTTTCTTCAAAATTACAAATTACAAAGAAAGAAGATGCCAACACTAGCAACAAAAGAAACCAAAGCCATGGTAGAGGTCAAAATCAGAATTATCCAAGAGGAAGAGGTAGTTCAAGAGGAAGAGGCAGAGGCAAATTTCATAAAAGAAATATCCAGTGTTATTATTGTAAAAGATATGGTCACTTTGAAAGGGATTGTAGATTAAAAGAAGGTAATAATAACAAAGGTGTTAATTATGCTCAAGAAGGTGATGAAGCCTCTTCAAACAATTTATTTTTATCTTACGACAAAGCTGAAAATGGCACTAAAGATATTTGGTATTTAGATTCAGGGTGTTCTAACCACATGTTAGGAAATAAGAAGCTATTTTCTACAATGGATGAGAGTTTCAAATCCAAGATAAATCTGGGTGATGACAAAGCATTGGAGGTTTCCAAAAAAGGAGCTATGAAAGTCCATACTAAAGAAGGTATGAAAAGTCTTAAAGACAGTTATTACACTCCACAATTAAAGCATAATTTATTGAGTGTTGGCCAATTGTGTGAGAGAAATTATAAGGTGGTGTTTGAGAATCAACAATGTACAATTTATGATAAGAATAGAGGCAATAGGGTGGTTACAGTTGTTCCTATGTCAAAGAATAGGATGTTCCCATTGATGTTTGGAGAACATAGCAACCATCTTGCCAATATGGCACATGAAGAAAAAAGTTGGTTGTGGCATCTTAGGTATGCACATTTGAATTTTCATAGTCTCAAGCTTCTAACATCAAAAGAATTAGTTTATGGTTTGCCTAAGGTTCAAGAACAAAAGGATATTCGTGAAGGATGTGCTAAAGGAAATCATGCAAGAGAGAAATTTTCAAAAGGAAATGCATGGAGGGCCAAATATCCACTTCAGTTAGTTCACTCAAACATTTGTGGTCTTACGCAAACAAAGAGTTTGGGTAAGTCATCATCTTTTATTACTTTTATTGATGATTACTCACAAAAGTATTGGGTTTATTTTTTGAAGACTAAGGATGAAGCCTTTGATACATTCAAGAGGTTTAAAGCCCTTGTGGAAAATGAAAGAGGTTGCAAAATCAAGTGCTTAAGGACTGATCGTGGAGGATAATTTTGTTCAAAATATTTTCATAATTATTGTGATATGAATGGAATCAAAAGAAAACTCACCACTGCTTACACACCTCAAAAAAATGAAGTAGCAGAGAGGAAAAATCGTACAGTGGTGGAAATGGCAAGAAGTATGTTACAAACCAAGGGATTAAGCAATTCTATTTGGAGTGATGTAGTTGCTACATCTGTATATATTCTCAATAGATGTCCCACAAGTGCACTTGATATGATGACTCCATATGAAGCCTAGTATGAAAAAAAGCCGAATGTTAATCATTTCAGAGTCTTTGGTTGTGTATCCTATGTCCATGTAGTTGATCAAAAGAGACAAAAGTTAGTTCCAAAAAGTGAGTCGTGCATTTTTGTTGGATATAGTGAACAAAGTAAGGCTTACAGGTTGTATAATCCCCTCACTAATAGCATTGTTGTGTCAAGAGATGTAATTTTTTATGAAGGGGGAATTTATGGTCATAAAAAATGCCATGATGATATGTCTAAATCTGTTTTGGATAAGGATATTATTGATGATATTGATAATGAGCAGCCCACTAATGTTTCAGTTCCAAGTGCTACAAATCCACCAAAGCTCCTCATCTAATTCTTAATTTCCAAGTGCAAGCCCAACATCAAATTCAAGTTATGCAAGGAAGGTATGAAGATTAAGTGACATTTATCAAAGGAGTAAAAGTCCAACACATGAAGAAAATCCAATAGGTGAGACAATAGATTTTGCTTTACTTTCCAAGGGTGATTTTGAACCATCATGTTTTAAAGATGCATGTACTAATGAGGTTTGATTGCAAGCAATGCAAGAAGAGATAGATTCTATTCACATGAATGATACTTGGGAGATTACAAAACTTTCACATGACAAGAAAAAGATTGGTACTAAATGGGTCTACAAGACTAAGTACAATAGTGATGGGAGTGTTGAAAGACATAAGGCAAGATTAGTTGCTAAAGGCTTCACACAGAGGTATGGAATTGATTATGAAGAAACATTTGCACYAGTAGYAAKACAAGAGACTGTTAGAATGATGATTTCATTAGCAKCTCARAAGARATGGAGCATTCATCACATGGATGTGAAAAGTGYCTTTTTGAATGGGTACTTAGAAGAAGAAGTGTTTGTGGAACAACCACAAGGTTTTGAAGTGAAAGGAAAAGAACATCAAGTATACAAGTTGAAGAAGGCTTTATATGGCCTCAAGCAAACACCAAGAACATGGTATGCTAGGATTGATGGATATTTTCAGGAGAGTGACTTCAATAGAAGTAAAAGTGAACCTACACTTTACTACAAACACGAAGGTAATGGTATTGTTATCGTAAGTCTATATGTTGATGACTTATTATATATGGGAAGAAGTTCTAAGATGAAGGATGAATTCAAAATTGCTATGATGAATGAATTTGAGATAAAAGATTTGGGTCTCATGCAATATTTTATGGGTATGGAGGTTTATCAAAATGAGGATGAAATTTTCATTTGTCAAACAAAGTATGAAAAATATATGTTGAAGAATTTGATATGGTAGATAGTAAACCAACCTCCACTCCAACTTCTCATGGAATTGTGTTGTGTAGAGATGATGATGCTGGAATAGTTGATGAGGCAACATACAAAAATATTGTTGGAATTTTGATGTTTCTAACTCACACAATTGTTTATTCAGTTTCTGTTGTTTCAAGATACATGACAAAGCCATCTGAAATACATATGAATGCAACCACGAGGATTTTGAGGTTTGTGAGAGGAACTCTAAATTTTGGTTTTCATTACTACACTTCTAAAAGGTTTAATCTTGTTGGATTTAGTGATTTCGATTAGGGAGGTAGTTTGGATGATTGAAAGTCTACATCTGGTAATTGTTTCTCTTTTGGTTTGGGGTTGCTTACTTGAATCTCAAAGAAGCAAAGTATAGTTGCACTTTCATCCACAGAAGCAGAATATGTTGCAGTCACCTCACCTCAGCAGGTACACAAGCATTATGGCTTAGAAAAGTTCTAGAAGAAATTGGAGAGAAGCAAATTCATCCTACTGTGATATTTTGTGATAACACTAGTGCCATCAAATTGGCAAGAATCTAGTCCATCATAGCAGGACAAAACATTTTGATTTAAAGTATCATTTCATTAGAGATTTGGTGCAAAAGAAGGAAGTAGAACTAATGTATATAAAGACCCAAGAACAACTTGCACTTATTTTCACTAAGGGAGTTGCTAAAGTCCAGTTTTTGAAACTTCGAGATCAGATTGTGAGCCCTCTCAGCATCAAGGGGGAGTATGTTGGTAATTGATGCAGTCTTGTCAATCATCTGACATGATGCAATCTATTTATACTTTTCTTTTATGTCGGTTAGTATTCAGATATAGATTGTTTGACTAAATAATGCATGCAAAATGCATGAGTAGTTTTCTAAAATCAATTGTTGTAAGCGTTCAATCAAGAGTAGCTAACTGTTTGTTCTATGAGGCTGTGTATTGTTATAAAAATCAAGGTTGATCACAATGAACACAACTTTTTTGTGCAATTACAATTATTTCTTCTTTCTATGATATTGTGATTTAATCATTTAGTATTTAGTATATTGTTATGCTATTCTAATTGATTGATTATCTAGTCCATAAATAAGCCTGCATAGATCCTTCAATTCAACTCAATTCATGCTTCAGATGCACATATACACACCTAGGCTTACATACCTTATTATCTATATTGAGCCTGGGCTTTTCTTCCCTTCAATGGGAGAGCACCGACACAAAGCACATTGCATAAATCATCTTTAGGAACACACTAAACGGGGAAGCGTGAAAGTTTTTCTATACCATTGTGGTGACCACATGAAGGAAGCCAATGAGAGCTCTAAATTTGATATTGTTTTGACATCTTGGTTCAAGATTAACTCGTCTAAGCTCACCTATTAAGGAGATGAAGTGGTTGAGAGTAATTTTTGATGAAGTGCATTACATAAAAACAATCTTCCTACTAAACCAACCAAAGTAGCAATAACTTTGAATGTTGAAAGGAGGTGAGCAGCTACGGGTACTCCAATTCAAAAAAACAACATTTCATTTGCTTACGTAGATGGTAGTCTTGCCTTTTGAACCTTTTTCAATCAAATCCTATTGGAACACTTTAGTTCAAAGCCCACTTTCTCAAGGCAATGAGAGTGGCTATTTGCAATTGCAGGATTTAATGGAGATCATGTTGCTCTTAATAGGACTAAAGATATGAAAATCAATAGGTAGAGCACGGTGGAACTTCTCCCTAAATATATGCCGATCCATCTAGTAGAACTATCCTATGAGGAATATAAACTCTACAATGGCATGGAAAAAGGAGACAGAAGAGTGGTTAATTCAGGCAATGTACTATATAATTTTTCTTCAGCATTCATTGAACTTTAGGGATCTGCCAAATTTGTGATGATGCAAGTCTGTGTGTGGATTTTTGCATGTTTTTTCCGGATATTTAATTGTGTGTGAATTTTCGAAACAACAAGTAGACACTCCACCCATCCATCATTAGAGACAGGAAAAAAAAAGCTTTGAGAATAGAAAATGCTTCGTGCCATCCGAATTGGCTCCAACTACTATCCGTTTTCAAAGCTGGAGATAACTTTGACTGTCTAGTTTGTTTATCACCGCCGTTCGAAGCTATCATAACCATCGGTTCACATGTGTTTTACCAGAAATGCATCAAGCAGCCATTGAAACATCAACCACAATGTCGATTGTACTGTAATCAACTTGTAGAATTTGACCTTTTTAATTCACCAAAGGTTGTTGATGAGCATGAAGTAAAGCCAGATATAGTATCCAAAACTAGTTCAAAAGTCCATGCATTAATTTCTCTATTGAAAGAGCCTCGTGCACAGTGGATGTACGCACCAACTTATACTTTTTTTCCTCACAACTTTAGGACACTTAGCACATCCAGGCCTCCTCTCCCAGTACCCTAATATGAAGAGAGAGCAGTCGAAGGGATCAACACCACAGCGATGTGCGACAATATCAACTTCCCCCTTGCCCTTCATCAAAGATTTGGAAATAGCAGATTGGGATACTCACTCACATTTTGTGCCATCTCTTTCGATTCTCAGAGCTCGTGCGATTCAAATACTTTTTGTTACTGCTC
>JASDQU010029021.1:32905-46837 GCA_032191745.1 Picea mariana | reverse complement strand
AGGAGAATTCACGAATTTCTGTGAGTTTTCAGATCTAGCGGAGGAGCAGGGGAGATACGACGAAGTATTCCCTAAAGGTTCTAAGCTTAGGAGGGGCAGGACCATAGATCTGAGCCACAAGGCCATCAGATTTACACGTGGATATTGTATCGGGATTTCGTGGGTGAAGATTCCGTGAACATTACAACAAAAATCGCGATATTTCGAAACGTGATATCCTGAAAGTTAAAAGGATTGTGTGGGGACACGGAGGAGTCAGTGAGTGGACAGGTGGCACGCCATTTCGGAGTTTCGCAGGGTGAAGTTCCAAACTCATCGCATCAGGATTCGTGATATTGTGAAGTCTGAAATGCCGATGGAGTGAAGTACCGTTGAAAGTTCAAACTCATGCATGTATCGGAGTTTCGGCATATCGGGATTCGAGAATCAGGGAGTCAAGTTGTTCGACACCGCGAGTGCCGAAATCTCGATAGGGAAAATCTTGAAAAAGGGGAAGAGAAAGGTCAGCGTTAACTGCTGTCGGGTTTCGGGAGTTCAAGAGACCAACGCTCGACCACAAGGCTCGCGAAGTTGCGAAGTTCGATCTCCCGAGTGCAAAGAGGGGATCGCGTGATAGTATGTTGTGGGTGAAGATTTCCCGATAGGGAAATAGAAGGACTGTTTAGAGTTCTTCGGGCTAGTAAAGAAAGACAGATCCTATGCTGATGTGGACCTTCCGACCTGTGGGTTGTGGAGAGAGCATGCGTTGGTGTCATCTACTGACCCTTTTTCTTATTTCATCTTCAAAAATATTATGTATTGCAATTGATTTATATTTTGGTCATTCAAGACTTCCTTGATCAAATCATTTGTTTGTTATGCATCCTCTAGCTTTTTCAAAATTATTTTCAAGCAATGAGTTGAACCCATTCTCAAAACCATGTTATGATGTCTAATAAAAAGTTTCATCACACCTCTCATCTTTGTTTTAGAGTCTTATGGATTCTTTTGAATATTTCAAAGTTGGATATCATGCTTGGTGTTAGTTAAATTGTAGTTAGCTAATACTAGTAAATCCACACTTAGTATTTTGTTGTGGCTCCATGAAACTCTCATGTTTTTTGGCATCCCTCAGCCCATAGAAAGTCTACTTGCAGCTCGAGAATATTTTAGGGTCACATGAATGCCTATTCTATCCATGTGTCCTCTTTTGGTTTCACTCTACTATAGGGTTTGAAGGACCAACCCCTCTCCCAAAGTCACCTATAAGTATCGTTTTCTGAGATAATGCTATAAAGTTGTCATTCGGTACAAGGATGTGATTCAAGGTTGATATGGATACTCATGTCTGGGTAATTCTTTCCATGATGGGAGGATGATGAGCATGGGGATTGGGCCATCGCCTAGGAGGATGAGGACCTAGAGCTGGTTCACACCTAACATTCTCTATGTCCCGTGCGGACCCATGACCCACCCCCTGGAATTCACCAATATCAAATTAGTTGACATGGTGACCCAACATAGACTCTGCTCATAATTTCATAAGGAAATATAGAGGCACCTCCCTATTATTACAGGGAGGTTTTTCAAAAACCATAAACCATTTATCCATCCAATTATCCTTAAATGGTTAGTAGGTTCACCAGTCAATACAAATGCATCTATTTGTGGCTGGTGGTTATAGCTCAATTCTAGGATAAATGAACAATGTCATTAATTCTTGTTTTGTAATGTTTAAGTCTCTCACTTGATTTTTATATAGGCTAGTCATGTAATATTCAAACATCCTAGCCATGTAATCATAAATATTGATTAAATGTCCTTGGGAACTTGCAATGTGGTGGGCCTTGTAATATCAACAAAACTACTACTGCCTCCTTAATTTGTTAATTTAGTTGTCAACTCGTGGCTCTTACAAACTTTAGAGGTGTTGGAATAGTCTAGGTCTAAAATTGGTCCAGGGGATTAATGCATGAAATATAATTGTAACTTGTTCAGTGAATCTAAATTGCATGAAAAATGTAAGCTACTTGTATGAATGGAAGAACACCAAATGAAAGAGAAGCTAATATATATGAAGTAAGGAACTTAGTCTAATTGCATGAAAGGAAACACATTGAGTTGTAAGAAGAAATCAAACTAATTGCAAAGAAGAGAAATTAATTATGTTGCATGAAAGGAGATTGCATGGGAAAAGATGTACTATTGCATGGAATACATGAACCTAATTACACCTAACCCTTGAGCCATCATCAATCCATGTTGTTATCTTTTTAAATAATGCTAAATTTATGAAAATATAAGTAAGAAATTCAAGAAAAAATTATATAAAATTGTCCTATAGGAAGTTTCTATAGGAACTATGATAGTTCTACAAGAATTGTAATAGTGCTACAAGAAACTTCTACATGATAATGAAAATAGTTCTAAATATCTTGTAAAAAATTCCAAAGCATGGAAAAATATATACTAAGGTGCATTGAGATGTAAGGTTATTAGCCCTGAAAATATGCCCTTGAGCATATCAATGGACTTCCAACTACTTCTACAAGAAAAATTTATGGAAATTACATTTGCTAACAGTCTTAACAAAAGCTATATATTGTTGTGCATAACTACCTAAGCTCTTAAGAGAAATCAAGAAATTAAATTATAACACAATAACATGAAAGAAAAATAAAAAAATGCAACATGGTCCTTCATCCCTCTTGAGTGGGTCCTACCCAAGTATCACAAGGAACCTTCAAAACTCTAATAAGATAGGAACAAAAGTATATTTAGTAATAAAAATTAGTTATTACATCACGAGAAGAGCTCCAAGTATCAAACAACTTCCTTCGCAAAAAATAATGTAATATTCAAATTTGCTATCTTCTCCTTTTTCTCTCTATATTAGAGGCATGTTTATATAATTTAGAACTCAACCTATGCCCTTGTATCAAGGAGGAAATGGGAGAAACACATCCTTCTTCAATATCTTCATATTTTCGAGCTTCAGTCTACAAGGATTGGTCATCAATATACTAGCAGTGGTCCTAGATGTATGTGGGATATAAGGCCCCTTGATTCTTGGGACCTTCCTCTTCTTAAGGGGAGTTCGACCTACTTGATTAGTGCTACATACATGCTTTACCATAAATATTATATCAAAAAGGTACTACTACTCATAATATTCCATCTTTAAAACCATTTATTTAGGCAACATACAAAAACACCCATAACTACTATTAAACATGGTTAATTAAAGAAATTATTAGGTATATCATGGTACAAAATGTGTCTATCATGGGCCTTATAGATAGGCAATGTTGAGGCCCATCATCACCCCCCAACTAAAAATATTGCACATCCTTGTGCAAAACATTTTTTCTTTCTACTCTCACTGCTATTGTTTCTTTCCAGTGAATTTATATCCATTGTTATGTTCTTGCTTAATGTCATGTTGTTGATACTCAACATCCTCCTACCACCTATTGTCATGCTTCTCACTATTCTCCTACCTAATATCCCATGCTATGTACCTGGTGGTGCACTGTTGTTCATGGTATTCCTTAACCTTTACTATCTCCTCCCATTCTTCCTCTTCCTTTTCCTTATTGATATCATCCATTGGTACAACAAGAAGGAGGAGAGGAGGGTTCATTCTTATCCCAAGCCACTTGGTCTTGAGATCACTTATTTCCTCCTTGTACCAACGTGTTCTAAGAAAGAAAATCTATAGAGAATTTGAAAAGTAGGGTTCTCTAATCTATAAGTTTTGAGGAAAGGAGTTCCACCTCCTGTGGAAAGTTGACACTGCCTCCTCACCCAAGAGACTCAATGTGTCCTCTAGGTGTGCCATTGATTATATCTGTTTGGCTTCATATTGAAGCTATCTCCTTGTCTATGGAAAGGTTGATATGACTAGCTATGACCTCTCCTAGATTTTTTGCTTCATCTCTAATCCATAGTGGACTTGTTGGACACACTAACTACACTGAGAGGAGGGGTGAATCGATGTGAGGATATTTTTACACTTCTTACAAAACTTTATTTAGAAATAACCATTTACTCATTACTTCCATTCACACTTAGTTTCTTACATGTAAGCATATCTCAACAACATATATCAACAATAAAGAACTATGAACCATCACAATAATGAACAAAAAGAACACCAGCTATATGTGTAAGTTTATTTTTTATTATGTGTTACATGAGACTACAATATCTGAGGTTTATCAGCACCAACCCCAACAAAGCACCAAATCTCAATGCAATACCCAACCAACGTATCTCAGCACCAACCAAGATGTGAGGAATCCAACCCTCAAGTACAAGACCCAGATTGTAGATAGAAAACCAATTATGTAAATAGGTACGTGACCTGTCTATACTATAGCATGCATCTATGAGCAAACCTCCTCCACTATCAACATGCATACACCTTCAGAAAGCTAGGGCTTCTGAAACTTCACAACTTCTTCCTTTTAGACCCTTTTTGCCTCTGTCACATCCACCTATAACATGTCACTGCAACCATTCGTTCATTTCCCAACCTGTACCATCATCAACCACAAAAAAACATAAACCATCCAACAACCTATACATGTTCCTCATGCATACACCATGACACACCATAGATATTCCTCAACTATATCAGAATAGAACCACTCAACCAACCAGCCAACATATACCATATCCAAACATCATAGCAACCATACAAAGAATGCTTCAAGCATTCACCATACCATGAGCAAATTTAAGCATCAAACCAATATGTAACTATACCAAAACTTTTGCAACAGATGTGAACATGTACACTGTTGTCCTAGGAACTTTCTTTAGACATGAGGAACCTGGCACCAACACTTACTCAAGATTTGCATGTCCTTTCCATGTATACGCAACCTTTCCTTCTTCAACACGTGTTTGTACGCATCCTCACCTTTTGCATCCTGTGTATGTACATGACCTCCTACATTGTCAACCCATGTACTTCTTCTGAAAACTAGGGTTTTTTGAACCTCCAAAAATTTCACCGTCAAACCTTCTTGGTGCCTCAAACATGCAAAACTTCTGATGCATTCATGAGTACTTGCAATGAATATTTCACCAAAAATAGATCTTCAATATAATCCCAAGATTCATTCTATAAGAGACCCTTGCTCTCTTATTTATACTTCACAAAGTAGCCTTCTCTAGGGGTTATTAATAACCAACTTCCTTCTTTTGGGGCTAACCCACTTCTAACCACTTTTTCCACTTACAACCATTTTATCCACAAATAATAAATTCTCTACTTGTATTTGCAACTAATTTATTTTTAATTGTTTTCTTGTTGCAACCACTTAACCCATGACTGACCACTTTCACTGGTCAACTTCTTCTAGGAGCTTCTAGAATAATTTGACTTCTTTGACCTTCTAGTGGATTCTAGATAACTCATGTGGGTTCTCCAAATTCACATGGCCATAACTCTCTAACCGTGAGGAGATATGTGATGTACTGTGTATCACCGGAGATGGAACAACATGTACTATCCATCCATGATAGTCTCACCTTCAAATTCACTAATCTTCATTACATTATTCCTCAACCAAACTTAGGTTCCCTAACCACACTGCTAGGATTTCTCAACCACTTAACCCTTTGGAGTTTGCAAAGCATCTTCCTATGAGGTATTTCACCATAAGGGGACCACCTTGGAGTTCATCCATTTGGTACTTCCTATCAAGCATGGCATTGCATTAATCAACCTTGATTATCTACATGACATCAAATATACAACAATGATCAATCTTTTCATCAATGAAAACAGACCAATCCATCTACACACCAATCCATATACACATCAATCCAACAATCATCAATGACAACAAATCACTATGACACCACTTGAAACCAACACTTTTACATCAATGACAACATAATCTGACAATATCCCCCTTTGGCATTGATGGCAACACCAACATTGATGTCAACACTTAGACATGGAAATGGTCATGCTCCCCCTATGATCATCACTCCTCATCATATTTCTATCTCTCCCCCTTTGACATCAAGGGAAAAGGGTATTTCTCTCCTTGGGGCTACTCCCCTGACTAAACTCTTTATTGTGTTGCTCCATCATCTGAATGATCTCTCCCCCTTTTATAAGGGAAATCACCCTGATGCAATAATGGTAACATGGATTCCAATCATCTCTATCATCTCTCCACCTGGAAGTATACATCGTTAACCAATCATGGGTATAGTACTAACTCCCCCTATTGGTATATCTCCCCCTATATTCTCTACAAGATTAAAAATATGCGACCACTGCAATATGCAAATGTTGTTTCTCAACCAAAACATAGATCAACCACTCAAGAATGACCTTATCTTCCCATGACAATCCTTGGACCTGTCCATTCATCAATCATGTAAATGTGTTCCATACCATACATCAAGTGTATGACAATCATACATATTATCTCATGCATCAATCATGAAGCAAAATATATGTCAACAAAGAATTATTAACAAACCATCAACCATGTACATCATCTTCCAACCATTCACATATAAACAATACCATATACCATAATGAAGTGCATCAACCATATGCCAAGAATATGTGCCAAATGTGTACCAAACATATATCAGGATCATCAACAAGTGCCTCTATCAATGTACCAATAACATCATCCACAATACAACATGCCAACCATGTGCCTCAAACAAGTATCATACAAGTGTCATATCTCAACAATCAAGCATCAATCATGTACCATATACCATCAACAAGTACATCAACCATGCACCAAACATGTATCACCACTGGTACCATGCAAGTGCATCAACCATGCACCAAATCTCAACAATATGTACCACAATCACAATATCCATACACATATTCCACATCATCCATAAACCATGTGCCAATGATACTACTAGAAAGTGCCTCAAATAATGTATCAAGTATGTACCAATCATGCATCAAGATATGACTCATCAATAATGCACAATATCACCACCTCATCAAATCATCAACTACATGTCCCAATATGTAGCTCAACCCTATGCCAAATACATACACCAATACATCCAACAAATATGCCTCTAACAATACATCACAAGATGTATCAATGGGGCTCACATATGTACCAATCATGTACTACAACAGATCTGCCTCAAAAAACATTCACTACAACAAGTACTAAGAAACCGATAGTATCTCTAAACATGTACCAAAAGTGTGACTCAATAGACCAATGATATACCTCTAGCTATCATCACATCAACATGAAATGTATCATAAACAACATGCAATAACTTCACTAAGAAATTACTTCAATGTGACCAACAATATACCTTATCAAGAATGCATCAATCCACACACTAAGGTTTGTACCATGCATCCAAGATAAGCCTCAAGCACATGCTTCAAGACTAAACCATATATCATCATGATGCATTGATCAAACACACATACAAGAAAACCTATATTCAAGAAAACCTAAAACAAACCATCTCATACCCTGCAAAAATAGAGTTATATCATTAAACCATGATGCAACCCATCTGTACACCCCTCTTTTTTAGGCTTTTATGACAGGTACACGAAATTTTCCTCAGTCAACTCGCGTATGTACACAAATTTTCTTCAAACAGATCGTGTATATACGCGACTGTTCCCACAAGAGCCTACATATGACTCAGAAAGTGTGAGGCCTTCCTCATTCTTTTTCCTTTCATTCATGTCTAGTTGTTCAGTCTTTTTCATCCACTTCTAAGAGTGTCTCATTCTCTGAGTACTTGTCCTTTCAACTTCCATCATTTCAACATTGTCCTTCTTCCATGTTCTTCTTGTCATTTCATATGAAGCATTCTTCATTGAATGTCTTGTTGAATTCCAGTAATCCTGGGATTCTATTTTTCAATAAATAGAAAGGGATCAATGTCGATTGGGTCGAGAAGATAGAATTGCTACTTGCATGGCGGTTGTGTCCAAACCCACTATAGTTGTAACATCTCATGGAGTGACAATGTGTCCCACTTGTTTACATCTCCAACATTTTAGAATGTTATGGGATCTTCCAACATATTTCCTTGCATAATTTATGCAATCCAAATCTGTGTGATCATATTCATTACATGAGAAGCGATGACCATGAAAGACATTTTCATACCTATCCTTTGGTGTCCACCTTGAAGGTGTCTCTCTTATGAAATTTCTTTGAGGTGTATGATTGGCTTCTTCGTGTCTTCCTTGTTCTGATATTCAGAATATTTCCTTTGACAATGACAGACTTGCAACATGCTTCTTAGAAGTTATAACTTCAGAGTGTATTTCTTCCTTGTTGTATCCAAGACCAGATTTGTCATATGGTGATCTTTGACAATTCAAGATTTGATCCAAGATTGTTGAGCTTTAGATGAAACTTTCTGACTTCTCTGCTTTCCTTCTAAGATCAACTACTTATGCTTCCAACTTATAACATGATTCTTCCTGGTTCTTCAATAATTCCTCTATCCTTTTGGCTTCTTCAACTTGGGTCTTCAAATTGACATTGAATTTAAGGATTTTTCTAAGCTCGTCATCTACCTTCTTATTTTCTTTTGCTTGACTAATTATATCAGTCTTTAGTCTCTTGATCTCTTCTTCTTGTTTCATCAGTATTTTTCTTAGTGCCATTGTAAGACTTTGGTACTTTTCTAGGGCTTTCTTAATGTATTCATCAAGATCAAAAGTATATTGATCATCTTTTGCTTCTAACACATCTAAAATTTTATCTTTGAGCTTCAACAAATCTTCCTCTTCATCTATAAGATAATTGTTATATGATTCTACCAAACCTTCTTCTACTTGTGTGTCCATGGATCTCCTTCAAGCTTGTAAGGCTTATAGTGAACGTCTGATTTGATACCAATTGTTGGACACATCGACCACACTGAGAGGGGGAGGTGAATCAGTGTGAGGATATTTTTACACTTCTTACAAAACTTTAGTTAGCAATCACCATTTACTCTTTACTTCCATTCAAAATTAGTTGCTTGCATGTAAACATATCTCAACAACATATATCAACAATAAAGAACTATGAACCATCACAATAATGAACACAAAGAGGACCAGATATATGTGTAAGTTTCTTTTGTATTATTTTTTACAAGAGACTACAATCTTCAGGGTTTATAAAAAACAACTGAAAAATTAGCACCAACTCCAAGAGAGCACAAACTCTCAATGCAAGACCCAACCTGCGTATCTCAACACCAATCGATATGTGAGGAATCCAACCAATCCTGTCACCAGGTACACGACCTGTGTATATTGTAGCACACATATGTACGCAACATGTCTATACTGCAACATGCATCTGTACGGGACCTCCTCCACTGTCAGCCTACGTACACCTTCAGAAAGCTAGGGTTTCTAAAACTTCACAACTTCTTCCCTTCAAACCCTTGTTGCCTCAGTCACATTCACCTGTAACCTATTACTACAATAAATCGGTCACTACCCAACATGTACCATAATAAACCACAAAAAAATATATACCATCCAACAACCTATGCATGTTCCTCATGCATACACCATCACACAACATAGATATCCCTCAAATACATTAGAACATAACTACTCAACCAACCATCCAACATCTACCATATCCAAACATCATAACAACCCTAGAAAGAATGATTCAAGCATTCACCATACCATGAGAATATCTAAGCATCAAACCAATATGTAACTATGCCAGAACTTTTGTAATAGATCTAAACCTGTAGATTGTTGTCTTGGGAACTTGCTTCAAAATTCAGGAACCTGGCACCAACACTTACTCAATATTTTCATGTCCTTTCCATGTATACGTGACCTCCCACATTGTCACCTCATGTACTTCTTTAGAAAATTAGAGTTTTTTTAACCTCCAAAACTTTGGCCATCAAACCTCCTTGGTGCCTCAAACATGCAGAACATTTGATGCGTTCATGAGTACCTGCAATGAATATTTCACCAAAAATATATCTTCAACATACTCCCAATATTCATTATATAAGAGACCCTTTCTCTCTTATTTATACTTCACAAAGTAGTTTCCTCTAGGGGTTATTATCTAACCAACTTCCTTCTTCTAGGGATAACCCACTTCTAACCACTTTGTCCACTTACAACCATTTTATCCACAAATAATAAATTCTCTACTTCGAGTTGCAACTAATTTATTTTTAATTGTTTTCTTTTTGCAACCACTTAACCCATGACTAACCACTTTCATTGGTCAACTTATTCTAATAGCTTCTAGAATAATTTGACTTCTTTGACCTTCTAGGTTTCTTTTACCTTATAGGGGATTCTAGATAACTCATGAGGGTTCTCCAACTTCACATGGTCATAACTCTCTAACCGTGAGGAGTTATGTGGCGTACCACACATCACCAAAAATGGAACGACATGTATTATCCATCCATGATAGTCTCAACTACAAATTCACAGATCTTCATTACATTATTCCTCAACCAAACTTGGGTTCCCTATCCACACTGCTAGGACTGTTCAACCACTTAACCATTTGGACTTCCCAAAATGTCTTAACGTGGAGGATTTCACCATAAGGGGACCACTTTGGAGTTCATCCATTTGGTACTTCCTATAAATCATGGCATTTCATAAATCAACCTTGATTATCTACATGACATCAAAGATACAACAATGATCAACCTTTTCATCAATGACAACATATTAATCCATCTACACATCATTCCATCTATACATCAATCCAACAATTATCAATGAAAACACATCACTACGACACCACTTGACACCAAACCTTTGAAATAAATGGAAACATATTCTAACAGGACTCTGAAATTAATATTTATTGTATTTCTCCATCTCTACTGCCCTCAATTCTTCATGTCTCAATCAAGATGCAAGAGCCATAATTTGAACATTCCATACATGTGTATTTGGGTTCCATTTGCAGGGGTGTGGGAGGACCATATTGTGCAAGTAGAACTCACACATCCTTGATTTTTCTTCCATGATGTAATTTTGATAAGCATCCAAGAAATCCTTAGGTGTTTCTAGGTTATATCTCACTTGTTGGGCTAGACTTGCAATTTGATCCTTATGCCATTGTTCCTCGAGGAACAAGGCATATACTCTAGTAGGTTGTCTACATTCCAACATATTTAGGGAGACTTTGATCATGGTATTCAATGAATCTTCCCTAATTTCTATTCTTTCATTTTTTACAGTCAACTCCCTCTTAGCTTCATCCATTCTCTATTTTAATTTATGATTTTCCACCTTGAGCTTTTGACTATATTCCACCTTTTGCATGGTCATTATTTGAAATTTCTCTTGTGGGTGTTGAAGTTGTCTTTCCATTTATTCAGGGCCTCTTCTTTGCTTATTTCTACCATTCTCTTCCACTTTATGGATTCAACATTGGACTTCTTTATTTATAGTAGAGTGGAATAAAGGAGTTGTTCTATTGTCTCTTATTATTGAAAGTCCCTTATATTGTCAATGGATTTTCTTCTGGGGTGGTTGTTTCTCTTTGAGGTGTTTTTCCTTTAGATTTATACAATTTTTTTGGACCAGGGGAGTCCTTTACTTCCTCAAATTTGATTGGAGTGGAGATGGGAGTAATCAACATTAGACCCCCTTGCTTCTAAATTTTTTTTGTATCTTGTAGGACCTCCTTCTAGGATGAACAGATTCATCACTTGTGATCTCCAATGGGTGGATAGATGGGGTTATTAATGTTGTTAGGGTGTCAGCCACTTCCTTGTACTATTTGTATACCTTTAGTTTCTTCTTTTTATGTTGTCTTGAGGACCTAGGTCTGCTTGAATTATTAGGTTGATCAAACTTCTCTTCTTCTTTTTTCTCTAGACCCTACTGACTCATTTCTTCCTATACCTCAAAAAATGTTTCCTTGTATATATATACAAAGTTTTCAGCATAGAAATCTATGTTTCATATTCCTTAAGACATCTGATACTATTAGCTTGATGATTCCATGGAGGGACAGAACTCATGTTTCCCCTTATTCACCTTGGTACTCATCTCTTTCAGGGATTGAAGGAGGAAGTAAGGGAGGATAATATTGTTGGTTGGTTCTTGATCGTAGAAATGCCTTAGTTGGTGAAGGAGTCTAGAATAATAGGCATAAAATACACTCATCCTCCTTTCACAAGTGACATACTTGATAATTTTATAGGCTACTTATGACCAAGGGTGAGGGGAAGATTTATCTTTTGATTCCATTTTTATCTTCTTGGTGCCTCTCATTTAGGTGGAAGAATATTTTTTTAGAATTAGTGACCTTTTGTCTCTCTTCCTTATCCCAAGGAAGGCACATTGGTAGGCTAGATATCATACTGGTAAGAGATTCATTTACTTTAATCTCCATGCCCCTTACTGTTGTTATATATTCCTATTCCTGAATATTCTAGAAGTTAAGTGCACATTCCAAGGATATTTCATCATAAAGCCTCTTACTATTTCAAAATACCATAGCCAATTGCTTCTTTGGAAAATTTCAACAATTTCAAAATTGTGGTAGATTTTTTAAGGTTCAATGGGTTCCCTCCTCTTGAACCCTACTCCCATGGCTTCTAAAAATATTCACTCAATGAAATATTTAAAAAACTACATGCGCAAAGACCAATATAAGAGGAGAGAAGCTCTACAAATTCTAGAATACGGCTTCATGTAGAAGATAATACACATGAAATTTTTGAATTTGTTCTTCAGGGAATTTTTATGTGAGAGATGAGGTGACTAGAGAGAAGGGTTTTTTAATAACATCAATGGTAATTTCGAGACAACATGGCTTCAAATGGGTGAGAGAAAAATCAGGGAGAGAGGGTTTTTCTAAGCAGTTTCTACAGGACTATGTAATTCG
The DNA here is from genome assembly GCA_032191745.1 of Picea mariana. Taxonomy (NCBI): domain Eukaryota; kingdom Viridiplantae; phylum Streptophyta; class Pinopsida; order Pinales; family Pinaceae; genus Picea; species Picea mariana. The sequence continues at coordinate 33,971 of JASDQU010029021.1, read as the reverse complement.
ACCATCACCCATGAAATTAACTGTGCAGACCCAACAACCAATTTTTCCACATGGCGTAAAATTAATAGTAATCTAGGGTAACTATGATATAGTAACAACAACTATATGAGAAATTCTTGTGAAAAAAATGAATAGTTCAACAACTACCTTCCTATAGAGAACCCTAGAGTCTTTGTTCTTTATTCCTTTCCCAACTTGAACCCGTTTTGCTATCTCACATTCTTTGTTTCTATGTGTTTATAAAAGACCCATCTACATTTTGGTAACTTTGAAAATGGTGGCTCACGTCTTTTACTCCTACTTATGAGTGTGAATTTTGGGCTTATCCTTTGTCTTATCTCCAATTCTTGGTATGATGATTGTGTAATTATTACCCCATGTTGCTATGATATTTGAGTTCATTTGAATGATTCGCAAGCTCAATTGATGCTTCACTTCATTTAACCATAAATCATGCCTCCCCCACCCCCCACCCCGGACATGATGTACAAGGATGTCCTCATTCTTATCACCTTTCATTTTTTTTAAGTATTGACCATGAGTACTATGTATGGGTTTGAATGTTTATATGTTGAAAAAATGAAAGGTATAGAGAAGGAATTCATGTAGAATTTTATGACTTTTGTAATTGTAGAATTCCTTTGAATTGCATAGAGTCATTTGTTGTATCTTTTCTATTATTTTTGTAGTTTTTCCTATAGGATGTAGAGGATCCTATAAGATTCTTGCAAGAAGTGCAAAGGGTGATATTTTGTTGATTATAATTGTGTTGATGTTGATAGTGTTGATATGGTTGTGATAAAAATTATTTATGTGATGGAAACATAAATTTTATTTATTCCCAATGACCCTCTAGGAATTTATGTTTTCCTATAGATTATCCTATAGGTCATTTTTTACCTGGGAAAGAGGGAAAAAATGTAAATTGGGAAAATGGGAATGTAAGCTAGTGGAGGGAAGCAATGATATTTTCATTTTGACCTTATGTATGATAGTATGGGAAGTTTTATTTATGAAAATGATGATTGAATGAGTAGAAACTTTTTGAAATGCTTACTTCTCTTTT